>JAOUZG010022297.1:147604-181269 GCA_026289955.1 Argiope argentata
CACACACACACACACACACACACACACACACACACACACACACACAGCTTTATTATTTGAAGAGATTATTGGTTACTAGATGTTTCATAATTACCATTTAAAGGATATTTAATTATTATAAGATAATTTCAAATAATTATAGCATTATACGAGATTTATTAAATAACCAGAATGCCCTTGCCAGTTTTATAAATGTTTAACTTGAAAAAAAAATTGTCAAAAATTATTGATGTGAAATGTCTTAAAATATGCTAAACATCCTTGTATGTAATACTTAATGTTGTATCACAATTATTCTAACGTTTACTTTCACGTGTAAGAAGTGTATCCTGAGAAAGTAAGAAAGTATTTTAATCACTAAAAAAATTCGAAATCGGGATTTTGACACATTTTAACGTTTCAAATCTTCTTGAAGCTGAGATGGTATTTGTAGATTTCTAACAAAAAATATATATATATATATATATATATATATATATATATATATATTCTTTGTAAGTTTGATTGCCTGTGTGCCAGAATGCAAATGAACTCGGCAATTACAAAACGAAAAATTCTATAGGAACACAATTTTATCATTTAAACTGCAGATATATAATTTTTTTTCTCATAAAATTGCCCAACGGTTTGACAGTTTGAATATTTACATGCATCTAAAATTGATATCTTAAAAACGTAACAATTAAATTAAATGAAATCTTTATATGGTCCTGTTACCAGAATTGTAATTCTATGCCGAAATTAGATTACTGCTATTTCTGAAAAAGACTTCCAAAATGCATACGATTTACGGTATGAAGCATAAAACATTCATGTGTAGAACTCTTCTTAAAGTTCACGATTTTGCCCCATGGTCCAACAGTTTACGTAGAGAGATTGGGGTCTATATAATAGTTTAATTAGGGAGACAGTTTTGGAGAGATCACTCTCACTGGTCTTCTTTATCATTTTGGTGATAAAATAAAAATATCGTTTGATAATTAATAACGTTTTGAAGAACTCTCCTTCCAGAATATCCATATGTAATTAAAGCATTTTAAAAGTATAATTATATCATTTGGAGTCTGTTCTTCAGATTTACTGAATATGGTTGAAAAATCATATTTTAGTAAGGGCTGTCTTTTGGTCACTTGGAAAGGCATAGGTAAGTTTAAGGGGAGAGATTAATACGTTGTACAACATAAGTTTCCATTGTCAATTAACTGAACAGTCACAATCTGTTGGTGGAGGTACTCTGAAATAATGAACTCCGCTTAGTTTAAGTATTTTTTAAATATTGCCATATCGTCAAATATTTATTACGTTTTATAACATGGTTGAAAACTCCGAATATTATATCCATACATTAAAATGTGAGAATTTTATATCTTCAGGAATATACATGCTATTTCAATGAAAGATATAAAGATATTGCCGATTAAAGAAAATCTTTAAAGAAATCTTTTAAAGAAAATATTTGATGATCCCAAAAAATTTCTTTCTCAATTTCTGATGAATTGTCTAAATGTCCTCCCCGAAATCTTATATATAAAGATATTCATCTAACTGTTTACAAATTACATTATATGCGTAATAAGTAATTATGGCTTTTATTAAAGAATACAATGTAATAAAAAAAGTAAAGCATACTTTAAATTCTTCTTTATAATTCTATTTGCAAACTTCTTTTCAGAATGCGGTTCGTCGATATTTACCAACCATCGAGTAATCGGTGGCCAGAAGGCTGAAAGAGGAAGTTGGCCTTGGATGGTGAGTAAAAGACAAATTCTCAAAGTCCTTTTTTTAAACATTGAATAATAATATATCCCGAAAAGGGAACAACTTATACATTAAAGATTGCCGCTACCACTTATTTCTCAAATGAAACTATATAGGAATTTGTCTATTTAGCATTTAACTTTTCACTTCTGACTGCACAGATACTTTTTAAGCACAATATTTAATTTTATTTGTGTTCTGCTGAAACAACAGACAATTAGGATTATAATGAGCTTTTCCATTAAAAATACTTTTAAGTTTTAATTATTTAATTGATCATATTATTCTCTATCCTATTAAGTCAATAGTGATTAATGGGTAATCAACCTGATTGCAAGAAAAGAAAATAAGAGTTCCACAGGTGGTGGGACCCCCCCCCCCTCCCCCCGAAAAAAATGTACTTGGAATTGGAAAGACAGGAAGTATTTTCTCTACTTCTGCGTTAGAATCTCAGAAACAAAATGCTTTTCTCTTTCTTGTAGACAGAAGTACGGAAAAAGTTTTTCCTTACATCGAGGGCTGTTAGTTACAGGATGTAGAAACGAAAGATGCAACAAAGCAACATTACTTCTTCGTATGCAAAGTATAATGAAAGTATTGTGATCGTCAAAATATTCGAACTCGACATCTCGACAAATCTTCTAGTTTCGAACCTCTTTCAGTTTGAAAAACCCATTTTTTGATATTATGTCTGTGTATAGGTGAGAGCATCAACTCAGAAACTCCTTGAGCTAAATAATGAAGTTTGATATTTAGAATTTGAGACCAAATTTTTAGCCTTCTATAAAATTTTGAATGAAATCCAATGTGAAGAAATCTGTTTGTCCGGCTGTTTTAGTTCAAGTGAATTTCCTAAATATAAACGTGAAGAGCTAAGTAGGTAAAAATTTAGTTAATGGCTCTTTAGAATTTGAAATATATACTTTTTTCAAATTTTGAACCAAATCTGTGAAAAGTGAACCATATTTTAAAATATATCAACGCGTGTATCTTAAGCCAATAACTCATAAACACACTTTCTTAAATCAATGAAAATAAATATACAATCTTATGACTATAACAATAATAGTAAGTGTTATTAGGGCAATAAGTCTGATTATAATTTATTCGAAAAAAAGCATATATATTCTCATGATTCCTAAAGTCGGCGTCTTGGCATAGAGGTAGTGAGTCTTCCTCGTGATCTGATCGTACCGGGATCGAGTTTCGGTTAGGCCATGGTTGTTCTCTTGTGTTCTATCTGTGATGTGTGTGTGAATGGTTCCCCTCCCCACATGTAAAAAGGAGCTGTGTAAGCGAATGTGATGAGTGTGTAGCTAAATCGTACTCTAGGGTCTAGTTGGCGGTACTTCAAACAATAATCGCTCATTTCGGCTTAAATTCGCTGAAGCTTCAGTGAGCTTGTCCGTGGCAAGTATCCTTGGAAACAACAACATATTTAAATTAGTCGATGTCCTGGCACTAGGAGTGGCGCGTCTTCCCCGTTATCTGGGCTTTCCGGGTTCGAGTCCCGGTTCAGATATTGTTGTTCTTCTGTGTTCTATCTGTAAGGTGTGTGGAAGTGCCCCCTCCTCTGTAGCTAGGGGCTGTGCAAGCGAAGTTGATGAGTAAGTTGCTAAGTCGCACTCTGGTTCCTAGTTGTCGCTACTTCAAACAAGAAACGGTAATTTCAGTTTAAATTCGCTGAAGTATCAGTGAGATCGTCCATGGCAAATGCCATTAGAAACATCAACAAAAACATGGTTCTTAAAAATTCGGGATTAATGTTTAAGTTATATGTGTTGCCCCAATTTCCACCTGTGACATTCAAAATTTTCGTGGTCTTATCCAATGTCATCAGTTTTGTATGGAAGGACGGGGATAAGGCTTTTATTATAGAGCATGCGAGAACGTTTCAGTGAGACCACCTCTCTTTGATTTCCTAAAACTTGAAAAGGTGATCACTTATTAATCTGAAGGATAACATATTGTCTGATATCTTTTCGCAGGCGGTGATTTTCGAGGTTAAAAGAAGCGGTTCTAAGAGTTCTGAATGTGGCGCATCCTTAGTCACAGCTAGACACGTGATCACGGCTGCCCATTGCGTGGTGAAACGAAATACTATTACACCGTGAGTATTATTCTATTCGATTTTGTATACCATTAATGAAACCCATTTTTGCAAAATACATGAGCATATATATACTTTAATTACCTGTCTGTGTCTATTAGTGCTGTTATTGTTTGTGGCGTCATGGGTAAGGTTCTCTGAGTTATCAGTGAGTTTTTATGCCGAAATGAGATTCTCTTGTTGGAAGTAACGTCAACTAGGGTCTAGAGTACGACTTAGCTATTCACTCAATCAGTCGCTTGCACAGCCTTTTTACAGGAGGGGGGGATATTCATACATCTTACAGACAGAACAACCATGCCTTATCTAACGGAATAAGGCATGGTTGGAATGGATATCTTATGGATTTGGAAATTGCAGTTCATCCGATCTCAAATTTCTTTTACCACTTACCATATCTCATAGAATTCATACAGTATTATGGTCAAAAAATGCTCCAAAATTGTGTTGGGTAGGTCATAACAATTGCATGACTTCTCTCAGTGTATGTAAAAAATCAATATGCATGTATGTATTTTTTTCTGATATAACGGAAACTGTATAACAAATTAATATAACTTAAATGTCTTCTCTAGAATTAATTTTTGCATAGTCATAACAGTATTAAAAATGTTTTTCATGGAAATATATTATCCATATGTTTCTGTCTTTTCCATAGCCTTGATCCTAGCAGACTCCTGGTCAGGGTGGGTGTTTATGATTTGAGCAACGATAACGATCCCTTTGCCAGTGATGTTTCTGTCGATGCCATCCGAATTCACGAAAGGTACGATCCTCGAGTTCGTGCGAACGACATCGCCGTGCTCCGCCTCAGCCAACCTGTTCCATTCTCTAACAGTACCGCTCCCGTCTGTCTGCCTTACGACAGTCTGAGGAATGAGGACCTCTCAGGAAAAAGCTCTACAGTCACTGGATTCGGACTGACGTCCGTCAGTAAGTTCGTACAGGTCATGGCAGAATTAAATTTATTTAGAAGTAGATAAATACAATTAAAATTAGCGAAATTTATAATTCGTTTTGTTTATTCTGACATTTTAGTGCAAATTATGAACTAAATTGGATTTATCCGAGTACAGTCAGGTTTAAACTTGTACTCGAATAGTACAAGTGAACCCCGTAACTAGGAAACATAAAGATTTAAATAGATAAAATTTATAACATATAAAAGACAGATTCTTACCAAATTTTGAAGCATGTGTGGTAAAGTACTGATCGTGTATCGCCTTGCATTTTCAGATGCATATAAATGCAAAAATTCCTGCTCATATTGGTTTAAATCAATGGTATTCGACATGGGATTCTGTGATCCCAACTGAGATTTTATCTTAAATTTGGTTTCAATTTTGGTCCAAAGAATGCATATCCATATTATATATTTATAAAAAATGTTAGATTCGATCTGTATTTCCATATGCATGTGAATGCAATAATCCATAAACACAATGACTTAAATCAATGGCACTCGGCATTTTATGTTATCGCAACTGTGAATTTAGGCCAAATTTGGTTTAGTTGGTCTAAAAATTGTTCCAATATACAGATTCACATGATAGATTTATTAAAAAATGCCAGATTCACTAAAAATGCTACATTCTATCTGCTTTTTCATATAAATGCAGGTACTTATCGAAACATTTAAATCATTGTCATTCGATATTCGATCTAGTTTCATTCCAAATTTGGTTTCAATTAATCTAAGTACAGAAGCACATATGCATACGACAGATTTAATAAAATCTTAGATTCAAGCTTAAGATCCAGTAGCTTTTGTTCACCAAGGCCATGATACCAGCCTTAGTTTAAATTTACAATCAAATGCGATTAAGATGTGAATTGGAAAGTATGCGAGAAAGATTCTGGGAGATCAAATCCGCTGAAGTACGCCTTTATTAAATTTGTAGTTACATTTTCTGATATTCTACAAAATTCGTACAAAATACCTTCTTACAAAGTGTTACCCACCACACCGAATTCATATTCAAGTAAGGTTTAGGCTGTTGATCTAAACTAACTTCTAAAAACCTGTTTCACGAATATTCTTGAGCATCAAATTTTATAAACTTGCTTATTGTATCGAGACTTTTGTCTATTAAATGCTGCCTGAATACTGTAAAACTAAAATAGAAATGAAATTACTGAATGGGTTCCATTTTGTTTTGCAAATGTCTTTCAGATGGTTCTTACAGCGACGTTTTGATGGAGGTGAGTTTCGACATCCAAGACCAGGAAACGTGTAGAATGGCTTATGCAGACGATCTCCGAATTACCGATGGACATTTGTGTGCTGGAACTCTCGATGGCTCCAAGGATTCTTGCCAGGTGAATAAAGTTTTTTTGTTGTATTGATGATCCTGTAATAACTTGAGAATTTATTGTTTATTCTTTTAATTATATGACTGAGTGGATTTTTAAATAACAGCATTTTAAAAAAAATAGCTCTCAAAAAGCATATATTAGGATTGTAGGACTGTGGCATATACTGGAATAGTGAGACTGTGGCATATACTGGAATAGTGGGACTTTGGCATATACTGGAATAGTGATACTGAGACATATACTAGAGTAATGGGGTCGGGATAGTGGAAACACTGGTAGTTCTGTATATAAAATCATAAAAACAGTAAAACTGAAACCACTCTCCTGGACACGTGAAGAAATTTTGTTTGTTACTCGACATGGTCCATTCCCTTCTTTTCTTCACCGGTTCCATTTATCAGAAAACGACTATTGCTCTTGCGGAAAAGTCGGCGATCTTTGCAACATCCTGCCCTTTTACTTTTTCATGGCACCTCCAAAAACCCTCATCTTCGCCAGTAAGCCTTTGGTTTAAAAGAGTTCCTAGTAATTCATCTTCCAAAAAAAGAATCATAAATATGATTAGATTTCTAATTGATCACGTAGAACTGTTACAGCTCTATTCAGTTCATAATTTTTTTTTGAGTATCAATTAATATCACGCATTTTTTATAAAAAATACTTTTAACCCTTCAAATTACTAATTTTTTATTCCTTCATATTTTTATTTACACTGTACATTATGATATTCATTTATAAATTTTTGTTGTACTCCAGACCTTTTTCATTCTAATTTTATCATTTATTGTTAGGTTTTATGCCCATGTATTTTGTCTTTTGTATGTTTCTTTCTAACAGATTACCATGTAATGTTATTATTATTTTGGTTTTTAATAAAGTCCATTTACATCTATACTTAACCGGAAAGGGGCCATTTGAGCCCTAGAAACGGAGGTGTGGTTTTAAGTGTTAAGGTTAAGGGTTTTGTGGCATATATTAGGATAGTGGGACTGTGGCATATATCAGGATAGTGAGATTGTGGCATATACTATGGTAGTGGGACTGAGTCATATATTGAAATAGTGAGACCAAATGCAGCCTTTGGGCCATTAAACCGGAAATAACAACAATAGCGAAAATTGGATCATAGATGTTTGCAATAGAAGCTGCATTCGCAGGCGACTTCTGTCCCAGACTTGTGTTAAAATCTTGAATTTAACGATTTTTATGTATTTTAGTCATACTTTAAGTAATCATAAATTTCTGTTATAAAATAAAATATCTTATCTGAACAGATGAGTTATATATGTCACCATTATTAGAAAAATTAGAAATAATTATATGACATTTTTCAAAAATACAAAAGTCTGAATGTTGGGTATGAATTTCAATTAATTAGAAATTGAACTCAATACCACAATTTTTCTGGGACAACTTCTAAAAATATAACTGAAAAACAAATTCTACGCCATTTAAAAATTTATGAAATTATCTTTTAAATAATGACATAATAATTGTTTGCAATTTTGCTAAACTTCAATAATTAAATTTTTTTGTTTATTTTCCAGCAATGGATTACATTGTAACCCTAAAATACAAATTGTTCCAATTTTTCAACAAATATTTAATCACTGGTTTTTTTCCGTTATTGAGAACTAAAGGAGGATTACTTTTAATATCTGAGTATTTTATAATACAAGTAAAGAAAATATGTAGTAGAAATATTGGGAAATGTGCGAGATGAATAGGCTATTTTCTTTTAAAATTGTTTTAATATGTTATGGGATTGTCAGTGTCAAGTTCCTGTACTCAATAAACAGAATTTAAGTAAGACATTTACAATAACAAGTTTTAAAGCCAAATAATCTTTTCGGACTCGATATGAAATTATATATATACAGGTATTTACATAAAATCAAATATAACTAATATTCTCAGCAGATAGCTGGTAACCTGTAGGGCCCAATCTATTAGTTAAAATCCTTTTTCTCTTACAACCATTTTGGCACACAGATATGTGCCTGAGTTCAAGTTTGACCCAAATTGCTGACTAGATAGTATTAAATAGTAGTTGGTTCACCTCTCTAAAAACCGAAGTGTAACTACAAATTGTTATCGGCTCAGTTTTGCACAGCAAACAACAAACTCTTTGACACAGTTTGTAATAATTCACTCAAAATCCAAATAAATCCAGAATTCCTTAATCTTTACATACGTCCAATTAATGCCATATTATGATTTTTATTTGTTTATGAATGCACATGTGTTAAAAATAACCTTATAGTATTTTAAAAAGTATTATTAAATTCAGATAATATCACTTTTGCATCCAAAAGTTTCAATCTATCTACTTCTATTCCTAATTCTAGGGCGATTCTGGAGGGCCCCTGGTGGCTGTTGGAAAAGAAAAGCGCTACTATCTTGTTGGAATTGTCTCCTTTGGGAAGAAGTGCGCATTGTCTGGTTATCCAGGAGTTTACACCAGAGTCACCGAGTACCTGGATTGGTTAACTCCTAGACTTGCCGATTGATGATTATAAGATGTAGGAGCTGGGTCTACATACAAATCTTCCACATATTGCTGGCTGAAAGAAGTTCTCACTTGAATTTGAACAGGAATTGCAAAATGTTTTTGGGAATATATTTATTATTTATTTTATCAATTGTAACTGCCACTAGTGAATTTGATTTGTAATTTAATAAAATTGCAATTTCTATTTTTAATAATTTCAAAATTTTCTATGGATATTCAATTGGATTGTGTTTGTTTTCTTGATTTGAGAAACTCTTTTAAAGAAATTTAATCAATGATATTTCAGATTTCATAATGATTGTGCAGTTTTCCCAGACAAGTTGTGTAATCTCAAGTAAATACAGAATGCACTTAAAGAGAATAGAAATTCTTCACAATCTTTTTTAATACTATTTCTGCTTTTAAGAACATTGAATATGAAGAAAGGTTTTATGAACATTAAAAAGAATTTAAAAGTTAAATACAATAATATTTAATGGGAATAAGTGTAGAAGTATTGTCGAAACAAAATTCTTCTACTTTTTATTTTTGTTTAGTTTTTTTTTAAAGAATGTTAAAGCTAATTTTTTACTTAATTTTTCCCATATAGTGAACAAGTAAATTAAAAATTAGAACCCTGGAAAAATTGATTCGGCAATTTTATAACTTATAATTATTTATTACTGCATTATTTCAAAATTAGTATCTACAAGAATAATTTAACTGGGCAATTTATATCAACAAAGCCTTAACCGAGTTAATTATTTGCAATCCTTGAATTTTTTTTTCTTACGATTTTCATCTATTTCGCCGGGCAAATCTTTTTCTGTGCATTATGAAATTACTTATCAAGATTTGCCTATTATCCCGAAATAAATTACTCTTGTTTATTTTAAACTTCCTCTGAATAAAGCCAAACCAATGTTGATCATTTATTGATTCGCAACACTTTCATAAAAGAAAGATAATACAGTTTTTGTTTATTGTTTGCTACCTTTTTAGAACTAGCAAGCAACAAATTTTAAAAAAGTAAAATTTTAATTTTGTTTGTAAGTCAGATTGTTTTTATTTTATTACTGTACATATCATAGTGCAGACTTGAAAGCATTTTGAGGCTTAATACTTTAAAAAAATATCAACAAACAATGCATTCGGTTTTCATTTCCTAATTATATTCTCGTCATAAACATAAAAATAATGCCAACCAAAAGTCCATTAACTTAGATTACCACATCTGACACAAATAATTTAGCAACTGGATCCTATATTTATGTTGATCTCATGTATTTTGCCTTGTAAGATATGAAAGGGAATATAAGTTACTTTAATATTAATAAATGAATTTTCAGATTACTTTTGATTATTGATAATATATTAATTAAATATATTTATGTATTTATTCATGATCAATAAATAGTTTTTAGGTGCACTTACACCTTGTTTCTGTCTATTCCAATAAGGGAAATACAATGCGTTTCTTAAAAAATATATTCACTCATTTAGTAAATAAAGTATACATAAAGACATTCTAATTTGCAATTTCTTTATATACACATTACAAAAACTAGTGCCGGTGTCCTGGCATAGGGGTAGGGGGTCTTCCCCATAATCTGGACATCGCGGGTTCGAGCACCGATAAGGAGATGGTTGGTCTTCTTTTGTGTTCTATTTGTGAGGTGTATGAATGTACCCCCCCCCCTGTGAAAATGGGCCGTGCAAAGCGAATGTGATGAGTGAGTAGCTAAGTCGTACTCTTGGGCCTAGTTGTTTCTATTTCAAGCAAAAGACGCCCATTTCGGCTTAAATTCCCTGAGGCATCAGCGATCTTGTACATGGCAAGTGTCATTGTAAAAAATATCAAGAAAAACTTGTGTTTACATTTTGTTTGGAAAAATATCCATAATTAATAATAAGATATTATAAAAAGCGGATCTTAGTACCGATATTAGCAAATATTAGTACCAAAACAATAAAATCATTAAAATTTAATTTCTGGAAACCTCAGAAATAGTTTTAATAAATAATAAAATATGTGACGAATTTTCTTAAATTGACAGTCAAATGACCATAAATTGCAATTTAAACAAAGGAAATGTTTTCTGCTCTGCTGTTGCTTGAAATTAATTTTCAGTTACATACGATATATTTTTTTCGATTAAGCATGTTGACGTCCTTGAATATAAACCACCAGATTATATTTTTATACATCTTAAATATTTGCTGCTTTTTTTAAATCAAAAGCATCAATTTTTAAGATGGATTGAAAAAGGAACCTATTTTATAGTACAATTTCAATGCTTCTTAACACCAGGTGAAATCAATTACAAGGCTACTTGGTGATAAACCGCAGAATTAGTGTTCCTATCCCTAAAATGATACAACGTATAGGAAATGAATTCAATTATGAGGGAAAACGGAGGAAAGTCAAACCCGCCATTTGCTGTTTGGCGTTATGATTTAATCTGGCTGTATGACGCATGATCACTTTACTATAACCAGAACAGACACCAAATTTGTGACAGTGTTACAAGCGGGCGAGCACCGCGAAAAATAAAGGCAACGTTTGGCGTGGAGCTTCGCTCCAGCTTGGTTGGTTTGGCGAAAGGAATAGTCTAGTAGCCGCTGGATCGCTCACGGTGTTTTGAGAAGTTTCGCGTCCTTCGGAGCACGCGCTTCCTCGGCTATATAAGGGACAAGTAGCCGTAGTTAGAGTTAGTTTTTCCCTCTCGAAAGAGAAGCGTCTCTCTGGACTAGTGGATTACCTTTCTTGCTTGTTATTAGTGAGCTGTGTTTACGTTTGCTTTTAACGTTGTGTTATTGAGCTCGCTGTGATTTACTGTTTGCTGTGCTATACGATAGATGTTTTGCAGTCTGTTTTTATTGTGCGTAAGTCTTGCGTTTACGCTATAAGTGACTGTTGACTGCTGGATTGCGTTTATGTGAAGCTTTACTTTATCGAGTAATCCTGTAAATACCTGTAAATAAATTTGTTTGTGCTGTCTTCAATTAAAGTTCATTCAATCCGAACCCGCTATGTTAAGAATATAACAATAGTTTCTGTGTTTTTCTAGTTAATGTGAGCTGAAAAAACTTAAATTTACATTCTTTGTATGCCTTTTTCTAGTTTTTTTTCAAAAAAAATGTCTTTATTCGATTTTGAATTCATAAGCATACAATTTGTAAAAATACATATTCACTAAATCACGTCTTTTTAGCTCTTTGATTCCTAAAATTTTGAATTTTAAGACTACCAGAATATTAGTATGTTCTTGCTCTTCTTTACAAAAAGAAATTCCTTCTCACTCCTTAGAAACCAGTTAAACATTTTAGGAATATTAAAAAAATCAGTATCGGAATATAAAGCATACAAAATGTGTAAAATGTATTCAAAATAAATATAAATCCTCTTATTTACGATACAATACAATTTTTTCCTGTAAAACAAATGCAGATGGGAATCATAAAGAATTTTTAGATTTGTGCATACGGTTAAATGTTTTTGTATTTATGGATAAAGCCAAATTGAACAAGCGGATTAAATCACCGTTTCCGAGGAGTTTGAATGTCAGCCATTTGAAATATCGAACAAGAATAATTTGTTGAATAATCCGCCATTAGATGCCAATAGAATAAAATTGTTGGAGCGAATATGGATATTTCATCAATTTATACATAGAGCCATATAGAACAAAGGAGTTAAATCATCATTTTTTTAATCCCAGGCCCAGGGAATTCGAATGCTGTATAATTCCTAATTAGATACAAATCTGTTAAAAGTGTTAGGTGGTTATGGATATTTTATTTATTTGTGGATGAAACTTAATAGTGTAAATGGGTTAATTCACCATTTTGATGGAGTCCGAATATCAGACATTCGAACCATATCCCAGGAACACTTAACTTAGGGCCGTGGTGGCCTGGTGGTGAGGTCTCGACTCGTGAGCCATGAGGTTTCAAGTTCGAGACTCGGATCCATCGAAGAACTTCCATGTAAGGGGTCTGTTGCACTTTAAATCTGCCATGGGCAAACGTCCTCCCACTGGTATGGTGTGGAAAGGAGGGGATGTGCCAGCTCAGATATCGTCCTCTTCATCTGATCATGATTCAAAATTAAGGGGTCCTTCTCAAAATAGCCCTTGTGTTTATTTACAACGAAACATTAATGTAACTAAATTTAACTGAATAGTTCATCATTAGATGTAAATGGATTTAAGCGTTGTTTATACGGCTTAGTTATGTGGCTACAGAGTGATTGCCCTTAATTAAATAATGAAAAGACTCAATCGAGTTATTAAAATCCACAAAGAAAAAGGTAAAAAAGAACAAATTTCATTCTTGAGTGCAATGAATCAAGAAACTGAAGATCAATGAAGAAATTCTGCTCAGCGATGTGTTCGGAACGTTTCAGACCTTGATGAAAACTCGTCTTTCATGAATTAAGATGACAGGAAGGCAAGCAATACTTATTACTAATTACTTCTTGCTTGTGACGTCACGAGGGGGGCGGGGCTTTTTCAATGAACAGGTAGAAACCGGAATATGGAATGAAAGAGTCGCATTTCTATATCGTGTAGTTCTGGTAAGTGTATGCTTTACTTTGCTCTTTGCTGTCTTTAAAAAAAGGATGAGCCTGATGTCAGTGATTTAGCCTTTAAAGTTTTTATAAGATAAACCACTTAAATTGGCAAAAAATACTTATTCAGTTTGCTGTAATTAGTGATTATTGCTCTGTAATAACATCGTATAAAACACTAAGTATAAAAACACTCAAATGAAACACAAGAATAATTAAACTGTTGACAAATACCAGATTAGTAGAATTATTCACTTTCCGATTTTTATTCTTGATTACAAATATCTCCGGAATTTACATGCTATTTATACTGAAGATTTTCGTAAGATAAACCACTAACAAGTAATATAAAAATCGTTTTTTAAATCAATTCCTACTCAGGTTAACAAAGGAAAATTTTATTCTAGTTACTTTTTATTAAATAATTACAATTAATATAAATATGACAGAATCGGACGATTAAGTGTCAAAATAGAAAGCGAATTTCCTGGCAGTTTTCTATTCTCCTTAATATACATGATGTTCGAACACGCAGTCCAAGGGATGCAAATGCAACGCCATATCAACTAGACTATCCCGGCCTAATAATTGTAATTACTATAAGTAATTGATCAAAAAAATGTACTAGCATTGAATTTTCAGCGCTAATTTAGGGTTCAAAATCAATCGCGACAACGCAAAATGATTGATTTTTTCACACTAGTTGGGTAACGCAATGCAGATCAGAAATTTCAAATTTTCTTTATTAGTTTAATTAAAAAATACTTCAAAATGAATCAGGAAAATCGATTAATTAACCATGTGTGATTTTAAATCCATCAAGCGTTATGAAAATACACAGAATCGTTTAAAATAATCGACCGGAAACATGTTAAACCTAACATCATTAGCGTTGAGAAAAAGCAAACTGAATTCGTTACTTATTTGGTGGCGAGGAAATGAAGATTTTTGGCGGGAAAGTTAATTTTTAATTAAATAATAAAAAATTAGCAAATTAATATTTGCAAACACTGTATGAACATCAAGTGTCAGACATTATAAGTTTCAAAAAATTTACTTGAGCTTGATTGGATGAATAAGAAGTATATTTTTAACGTTTGAAAATTTGTACAAGGTATATAATACATATATAGGGCGAGCTCATAGCAGAAATTGAAAAACCTTACAAAATACTTAATCAGTGTACTGTAATTAATTGATATTGCTATGAAATAACACTTACAATATATACATTAATATGAAACGCCAGATTAACAGAATTACTCGCATTCCTTTTTTTTTTATTCGTGATTGTAAGAATCTCCAGAATTTACTCGCTATTTAAATTGAATATTCTAGACTCATAAGATAAACCACTAAAAACAGTACAAAAGACAGTATTGATTCATTATATAGTAATAATTGATATCGCTATGAAATAACATCTTATTGAATATTGGCAATAAATGCTCTCGAATGAAACACCAAACGCCAAATTAAACTAATGAGAAACATCATATTAGTTCAACTACTCGCATTTCTATTCTTAATCCTGATTGTAACCATGTCTAGAATTTACCATCTGTGTAAAATAGAATATTCTAGATTTTTGCAAGAAACACCACTAAAAACTGTACACAGTATAGATTAAAACAGTATTGATATAAATTAATTCAAATGAAACAATGGCAAACACCAGATTAGAAGAATTACTTGGTTTTTCCCAGCTATTTAAATTGAATATACCAGATTTTACTTATAAATAAGTAGCTCATATAAAATAATTACGATTTAATTTTGACATAATTTGCCGTTTTTAAACACAATTGAATTAACAATTTATTATCTATTTTGAATTTAGATATACACATAGAATGACAAATTTATCTGGTTAGTCTGAATTGTTCTGAATTTAAACTCTTTATCTCTACTAAAAAATGTTCAGCATCTAACGTCTTTTTTCTCTTGGTTTACATTGGCTTCCTTTTTTAAAGTAACAGTTCCATGTGTATTCTAGTGTGGTAAAATATCTTTGCTGTTTTTTTTAATTTAATTTTTTCCCTACCATTTTATTTGAATTCAACAAAAATTTGGAGCAATTGAACTTTGTCGTGTGAAGCTGACGCCGCATAACAAAGAATGCAAATAATTTTGCAGCTGTGAAACCTAGCCTAGATTTTTTTAAAGTTTAGTTGTATTAACGTCCCGTTATAAAGCAACACTAGGGCTATTTTAGGACGGACCTCATAATTTTGAGCCGCGGTCAGATGACGTAGACAATACCTGAGCTTTTCTTCCATTTATTCGCAAATACATATAGATTTTTCTTTGGAAGGCGTAATATTTTAAACAATGAAAGCTAAAGGAAACATGGAAGGTGTAATATTATTTATGAGTTATTATTCATTAGCCGTTTTATTTGAAAAAATCAAAAATATTCGAGAATACTATTTTGTTTGTTTTTTAAATATTAATGAAACACTTTTTTTAAACATAAATATGATAAAAATTGTTTTTACCGCTGCCATTAAAATACTATATTTATATTCTTATATTAATAGAGTTGATGGCAATAATTACCTTTAATAACTTTCATAATGAAATTAGATTGTAGATCCTAATATTGCTTATTATTAATAATTCCTTCAGCTAAGATTTCTTATTCTTTGTTGAATTAGTTTCCTCTCTAATTGGAGAATATCACCATTAATATTCGCTAAGCAATATTAATGATATAATATTCTTCACATTTTCTTATATATATTAATAGTTTCAAATAAATTGCAGTTTTAAAAAACTGTATTTTGGGTTTACTTAAAATAATAATTTTGGTAAACCTATAGCTTTTCAGTAAACTGATAGCTGTGTAAGTGAAAAATAGTAAAACTAAACAGAAACTACACTGTTACTTAAAATATTTATTCCACATGAGTGCTAAACTTTTGCTACAAAGAGCACACATATATATATTTATTTACAATACAGAATAAAACATTTTTTTTTCATTACGTAAAACTTAACAGCGTTTAAAAAAATCATATGGCAATGGAAAGTATTGAAGTTTGCAACAGACGCAACTATTAATATATATAAGCTACAGTAGAAGTATGCGATAAAAAACATCTCACATTATTAATTTCGACACGAAAACTGAACTTTTGAAACGACGAGCAAGAAAATATATTAAAATAAACAATTATTGCAATGAGTCTATGAGTGAATACTTTTTAAATAGTAGATTTCTTCGAATAATATGGTGGTATGTTTTATGTACCAAACCAACCAATAACCAAACAATTCCATAGTCTCGCGTGAATTCTAAGCAAATGTTAAATGAAAGAAAAAGGAAAGTATAAAGCAATAAAATAATTTTCCTTTTCTAGATGATAACAACAGTCTTTTAATGAATTTTAGATAAAATAAGATTCTGCCATGCTTTTGCAATATCAGGTTATTCAAATGCTGTTTGGGCTGATTCCATTATGGATCGTCATCTCTTCGGGACAAGGTACGTTAGCATTATTTTCTATTTCATATTAACATATTGAAATCGCTACTGCCACTGAATTAATTTAACCTGCCTTTGGCATTCTAAGTGCAGTTCTGGTGTAAAAGGAAGACAGTTTCTTTCCAATGTACACCATGTAAGTGAGCATGATACATGTTCAATTTTTTGTGGGGTCCAAATTCTTCTGCTGTTGAAATGTTTTGGTTACTTACGGAACTTTACAAGCCCTCTGATAGATTTATCAGTGGTTTAAGCCGAGTGAGAATCTCTTGTTTTATCCGTGTCACCAACTAGGACCAAGAGTACGACTTAAATACTTTATTCATAACTATCGCTTACAAAACCCCTTTTTTCAGGGGGCGGCACATTCCCATACCGCACAGATAGAACACAGAAGAGGAACAACAGTCATGCCCGAACCGGGACTCGAACCCGGGACCCCCAGATCATGGAGAACACGTGTACCCCTATGTCAGGACACCGGCTAAGATCTTCCAAATGTTGTTTTAGGAATGTTGAATTACAATTTAGACATAGTTATCCAATTACTATTTATGTTAAAAGAAGTTTGTCAAAGTGGCTCTCATGTTACCATAAGTGGGAAAGATAATTTTAAAAAATTGCATACTTAAGTCGCCACTCAGCTGAAAGGCAATGTAGATCTGGAACAACAGTTTGAAAAGTTGTATAAGTATTGAATTTTATCCCTGTTGTTGTTGTTTCTAATGGCACTTCCCATGGACAAGATTGCTGACACAATCAGCGATTTTTGGTAGAGGGGGATTCTCTTATTTGAAGGAGCGTCAACTAGGGCCAATAGTACATCTTAGCTACTCACGCATCATATAAGGTTACACATCCCCTTTTTATAAGAGGGGAGCACATGTTCATATCTCAATGTTAGAACATATGAAGAACAGCCCTGCCTGAAATAGGACACGAAACCAGGACACCCAGATCACGGAGAAGACGTGCTAATCCTGCGTCAGGACATCGGCACTTTTTTCTTACTCGTGTAAATTCAGCAAATATATACAAAAAATCTAATGTAATTAATTATTACAATGGACTATGCATACAACTTCCCAATAATTCATTGGGGGTTCATTGGGCTTAGGGCAGGAATAATGATGTATCTGGCAATATCATGGGCATGTCCCATCTTTGCACTCTTCTTGCCTGCGAGGTTGAGCTGTCGGGTTTCCAGAGTGCTCTCTACTGTTTGCTTCCTCTGCAAGCTTATATAGGAATCCAGACCCTAATCTCTGCGCTTCGAGTCGGCATGGGCAATTTAAGATCCTAAAGGTTTATATATCTATCGTAGGAGCATCATAAAGATCTAAAGCGTCAATATAAAAATATCATTTGAAGACTATAATTACATTGCTGATCAGAAGCGGAAACTGGGTGGTTTTTAGACGTCATAAATATTAGTGACTGGGTTCCAATGGCTACCATTAGTTCCTTAGAATTTAACGACAGCTAAAAATTTCACAAATATTTTTTGTAAATTGGTCTTAATGGCTCTCTCAGCAAAATGTTTTTAACTTCAAATTTCGATAGATAAATTATTCATACTATTCTAGAAGCATTATACCAATCTGTTTTTTTTGTGCTATTTATTTTTCTATATTTATGTATCTAATGATATTAAAGAGTTTCAGTTTTTATAAAAAAGGTGCAAGTTGAAAGTTTTAATGCAAATTACTTTATTATGAAGGAAAACTTTATTGCAAAGGCGACAGCATTTAATTTTTTTTAATGAAAAGCTTACTGTTACCAAAAACTATTCAACATGAAAAGATGCACCGAATCTTCATATTTTGATAATTAATATGGTAAGATAAAAGATAAAATATAAGTAAAAGTAAAGAAAACAATTTGATTATCTCTTTATAATGAAATTTATTGTTGCAAAATATGCTAAAAATTGTTTTTCCTTAAAATTATTTTTTAAATTAGTTAAAAAATGAAGGAAATTATTAACTAAAAACTGGTGTCCCTGAAATGGAGTCTTAAGATGATTATTTTTCTATTAGGTCTGCAATTTCGTCCCCACTGTATTTCGATAGAGGGCTATAGTGGTAAATGCTGGTGGTATTATCGAAATTGTTTCGTTTCTGGGTTTTTTTTAAATATCACATTCCCTCTTTTTTATATTTTATTCTTTAAAAAAATCTCAAAAAAATCAACAGAAAATCAATCATTTTCCATCATTTTCCCATATTAACATATCTTGAAATGAGTGTTTCGTTTCTCCCTCATTTGTGTGGGTATAAATCCTTACCCAGTATTTTATGCACAATTTAATGACTGAAATATTTACAAAAATTCTCTTTTATAGTTCAGTTCGAAAACAACAATAAGCCTTATGTTGATGAGAGCTGTGTTACTCCAGATGGAAGGAGAGGCAGCTGCATACGCTGGACGAAATGCATAAACATAAATCAGAAGCTCACTTGGGATCAGCTTAGACCCTTTCTGTGCGGTTTTGCCGGAACTGAGCCAAATGTTTGCTGCCCTTCTATTTTTCCAGACATTTCTACTCTACCTAAAGACAGGATTTCTCCAGTAAATAACAACTCAGCAACAGAAACCGTCACATCTGTCCCCAAACCTATTCTCACTTTACCCAAGACAAGCCCTTCCGGATCCTCAGACAACGATGAAAAACCAAGCTTCTTGCCAAATGGTAAAGACATAATTTATTTAATGTCAAAGTAGAGCTTCTGAAACTGAATTATGGCACAAAAATAGACGTGGACAATCAAATACAGTGATCAGAAATTGCTGCTCACAATATTTGATGTTATAATTTGGAATCTCCAAATATCAGCAATTTTTCTTTAGCAAGAAGTGTCTTCACTTAAGAAATAAAAACGTGGATGTAGTTTCATTTTTTATACAAGTATTTGGAATTAAATTTCAGTTTTGCACATTTATTAGCAACTAGCCGCCTTTGGCGACCAGTCGGTTCACCAGTATTATTGCTCGTTAAAGTTTGATCGCTAATATTTTATGTAGCTGTGTCTCATAACAGGTTTTTCACCAAAATATTTTTAAACCAAACAAATTTTGATAATCATATAATTCATTTATAGTATTATTTATTATTATTTTCTTCAGATGATCTGTTCACTGTACTACTCATCTTTCTCATTCTATCCGAGCAATGATTGTCCCGGAATTGATATTTTACTTAAATGGTGGAGGGAAAGGTCTAAAACTCTGTTTTTATAGAATGATGATTTTCAAATTTTTATAAATGTAAGCACACTAAACAAATAAAAACGCAATTGGTTTTCAAGAGATGCAAAAGCTTAAAAACAGCTTGGAAAATGCCTCGTATAGACGAAATAATGGTGACACACACACCCATCTTTTCTTTTCTATCCTTTTTTTCTTCACTACTTTTCTTTCTATAAATCCTTTTTTCCCTTTGTAATTACTTTTTTTCTTCCCTCCCCAGACTTTATTTTGAGCAGGCATAGATTAAATATCCATACAGACTAATAATAAAAGCAACTATTTTCTTTCTTTTTTAAACATCCCGTTATCTATGAATGAAAACCAACTGACTTCGCGTATTTCTGTCTAAACAAATCATAATTTATTACTTCCTGCTATCTAACTCAGTTGATCTGGGGGGGAAGAAAATGAAGATTTTTGGCGGGAAAGCAAGAAAAGTGTCGTTTTAACTATTTTCCACGCAGTTTTTTAATTTTTTCTCCCCATAAGAGCCATCCTCGTGTCTTAACGAAAATATTTTTAAAAAATTAGCCGAATCGGCCGAGCCGTTCTCCAGTTTTACGCTTAGCAACGCATTTCGAGTTGCATTTTTATTTAATATACATTACTCTCTTTATTATCTTCTAATTTTGGGGGAAGGAGTATCTAAATTTTTTGGGTATACTGGGTGATTATAAAAACTATTATCCTTATATATTAGAGCGTAGCTATAATAGCGATCACAGGAATGCAATAAAATTTTGGATCAAAGTATTTTGAAATATGCGTTCAAGATTTATATGAAAAACAACAGTTAAACAGTTACAGTTACAATGACAAAATTTCAATATTTTCAAATGGCACCATCAACTTTTTTAATTGCCGTGTGTTCTTTGCAGCAAGAAATAATAAATAGCTTTGGAACGGCACCTTTAGTTCGAAAATAAGCAGTGCTAACAACCTAAGAAGAAAAGAGGAAACAATTTATGTTATACCAACAAGAGATCTAAAGTTCAACTGATTCTATCTGTATAGGAAGTGTTTTGGTTCTAGTCACCATCTGCCGCTAGCAGAGTGTTATCATGGTTGAAATATGTCAAGTAGAAAATTTTTGAAACAAGATAAAAACATTTTTCTTTTCTCCTCAGTCTCTTTACTATAAGAGACTTTCACGTTGATGATATCGTTCTAAAGCTACTTTTTTCTTACCAAATTAGCAATAAAAATTAAGTTGAAAGCAAAAGCTAAGAGAAAAATATATGATGAATCTGGCCTAAAATATATTCAAGTATATTCCATATGGTTTATCTTTGACATGATAATTTATTATTTTTTACTAAGTTTAACACATTTCAATGAAAAGAAGCTGGTGCTGATGATTGAAAATTTTGTTACTTAAGCCATAATTTTTAGAGTTTAACTGTTGTTTTTCATATGAATGTGGAGCGCATATCCCAAAATATCTTGAACCAAAATTTTATTCCCTTCCTGTCAGCAATATTATATTAATAATCTCGTATGTTGGAATAATGTTTTTGCAATCACACTGTATATGATGCCACTTCAGGACACTCTATTCAAAAAGCTGTTTCACATTTAAGTATACCAGTAGTTACATTTTACAACAAAATTTCTTCAAGGGCAGATTTTTCCGGCTACTACTCTTTTCAAAAACGTTACCGAATAATCATTAAATAAAGGCTTTGTGATTAAGGAATGTAATTTAAAAATATCCCGGATGTTTGAAATAAAGATTTTTCCTCTTATTTCGTATAAAAGAAGTTAAATTTATTGTATTCGTTCTTTCAAGAATCAATAACTACAATAGGATTTTATCTTCTCTATGACAGCCCTAACATTGCAATATGTATTACACAATGTTAAATGTGTCCTTAAACACTAGAAACAAGTTGTTCAGCAGATGAAAAAAGTTTGAAAAGGCTCGATTCTATAGTTTTATTCCCTGACCTTGACTCCCATGGAGAGGACAACTCGTAAATATTTCTGGCATGGTGGTTGGATCTCACCACTCTGGAGAATGCCTAAAATGGTGGGATTTTGAATCCTCCCATCGATGACGGAACGTACTTCCTACGGGAGCGGTTGTACCGTAGTCGGTGAGGGTCCTTAGGACTCAGTCCTAGCTCATGCCTGTGTTGTTGCGGTCGTTCGGTCATTCAGTTTTATGGTTTATCTTTGTGCTTTCTGGCGAGTTGTAGAGTCAGTGATACGACTTCCCTGATCTCGAATGGATTAATTGGGTTGGGCGGAAGTCTTATTTGTAGATCTGTGATTGGTCATCATACTTGACGGACTTACTTGACAAATGTCAAATAATTTCGATTGACTTGCTTTTAAATAATTCACCAATAGCAAACATTCTTTTTAATTTCATTTGTTTCACAATTTTTGACTTAATTTTTTTTAAAAAGAAAAACAAAAGTGGGTTGTAAATCAGATAGTGGTAAGGAAACGTTATGTACATAATTGCTTATGTGCTGTTGAATGGATTCTAAGCATGTTATTTATAAATGAAGTATTAAAATTTAAACTAAAATTACATTTATTTTCAAAGTTAGATTTTATGCATGATTTACTCATTTCAAATATGATACCTCAGGAAATTAAAAATATATTAATTCGAAATATCCTGAACGTTTCTTGAAATATTTCTTCCCAGAAATTATTAGAGAGTTTTTAAATTTTTTTTCTTTCAGATTGTGGTTTATCCGCATTTACGGACAATCGAGTTATCGGTGGCCGAAAAGCTGAGAAGGGAAGTTGGCCGTGGATGGTGAGCAAATTTCAAAATTTCAAACTTATTTTTTTTCGAAGTTTAATGTATGTATTTTTAAATACTGTCAAAATAAAAATTAATATTGTCAATAAATATTTCGTATTTAAACTATAGTGTGTGGTCTCTTCAAAATTGTTTTGCATTCTTTTAAATAATCTTGTCCGGCTTACATCGCACTGGCGTACAATAATTAGAAAATATTAACTATTGGCTCTAATTTCGCACTTGTATTGAATCTATCGTGTCATCCTTGGCGAGTTATTTGGCGACTAATCCTTGCCATGCTTTAATAGCAAATAAAAAATCGAATTTGTGCTTTAGACAAGTTTTTCTGGACCTATTGAAAAGAAAATTTCGTACTGAATTGCACTTATAGTCATAAAATCCAATACAAAATTTAATATATTTAATCACTGCTCTTTTTGAATTATCGTGTTCGAGTGTTTCTAAAAATACTGACCGATATATTATCAAACTATATTTGATTTAGTATCTACATAGTAGATATTAAATCTGTGCACTAAATTTTATCTACATAATTCTTTTCCTTTTGAAAATATTTAAGACTTTTAACTTAACTGAACTAACTCTGAACAGATTTTATTCAAAACTAGCCGCCTTTGGCGACCAGTCGGTTCGCCAGTATTAATGCTCGCTAAAATTTTCATATAATATTTTATGTAGCTGTGTCTCTTAACAGGTTTTTCACCAAAATATTTTTACACCAAACACATTTTGTTAATCATATAATTCATTTATAGTATTATTTAGTATTATTTTCTTCAAATGTTCTGTTCATTGTACCACTCATCTTTCTCTTTCTATCAGCGCAATGATTGTCCTGGAATTGATATTTTACTTAAATGGTGGAGGGAAACGTCTAAAATTCTAAGTTTTTATAGAATAATGAGATTCAAATTTTCATAAATGTAAACACACTAAACAAACAAAGACACAATTGATTTTCAAGAGATGCGAAAGTTTAAAAACAGCTTGGAAAATGCCGCGCACAGAGGAAATAATATAGAAACACACACATCCTTCTTTTCTTTTTTTTTCTGTCCTTTTTTTCTTCACTAATTTTGTTTCTATAAACCCTATTTTCACCTTGTTATTCTTTTTTTTTCTTCCTTGCCCAAATTTTATTTTGAGCAGGCATAGATTAAATATTCATACCGACTAATAATAAAAGCAGCTATTTTGTTTCTTTTTTAAACATTCCGTTATCTATGAATGAAAACCAACTGACTTCGCGTATTTCTTTCTAAACAAATCATAATTTATTACTTCCTGCTATCTTACTCGGTGTGGGGGAAGGAAATGAAGATTTTTGGCGGGAAAGTAAGAAAAGTGTCGTTTTAACTATTTTGCTCGCAGTTTTTTCATTTTTTCTCTCCATAAGAACCATCCTCGTGTCTTAACAAAAATATTAAAATAAAAATTAGCCGAATCGGTCGAGACGTTCTCTAGTTTTGCGCTTAGCAACGCATTTCGAGAACCATTTTTATTAATATAGATTTAATAGAAATCTACAAATTTAGTTAAAAAACAGTATAACAAATTTCAACTGTCTAACTCAAATCATTATTGAGTTATTCTTTGCCATTGACAGAGTGACTGACTGATATTTTCAAAAATGTGTGTTTTGAATTCAGGGAAGCATAAAATGTGGAGATTCGTCAGGTGTCGAGTTCATTTTTTTTTCTTTTTTTGACGATTGTTTTACTTTTTTTACAGTACGTTTAAATGAAAATAAAACTTAGAAAATAAATACTTAAAAATGATTTAAGAATTGCCTACCCTATGTGAAATTTACTTTGGTTATAACAAACGAAATATACAAATTTTTTAACAAGTAGAAATAAAAAGTAAAAGAGTGGTGGTGGCAGTTCCAGAATTAACAAATTCAAATTCTCAAAAGTTTTCTGAAGTGCATTTTTCAAAACGATGTTAATTACATTTCGCCAATGAATGCCTGACTCTGTCAAATGGAATATATTTTCTTCCTTTCACGAAACTCTTTTTAGAATTTTCTTCTATTTCTTCTATTAAGAGTTATATTACTGAGGGGAAAGTGAGTCTTTACATTTTTTTCTACCAGCAGTATAGATGATTTTACTAGCACAATTTTTACTTTGATTTATATGTTGGTATAATAGTTGATATAACGGTTAGGATTTCACTTTTCGGCCCATGAAAAATCTCTCTGTTTTTATCATTAATTGATGGTTTCATCTTATTGTCCACTTCTATTACTCTCGTTTGATGAACAGAGTACATTCCCGAGTATTTGGCCTAATGTGGCAAAAGGGCAGGCCGAATAACAAGATAGCCGAAAAGGCTAGAGTTCTATGAACTCGTTTCTTTCTCCACCAATACCAGAAGACCACACCAACACTTATTGATATAATGTGTATTTTTCAACTTCTTATTGAATACTAAGCCCTTCATTTATATCAAGCCATCTAAAATGTGAACTGTAGACAGGGATTCATTGAAGTATTTGCTGGTAACGTGTCGAGTTAAAATAATTGGCTCTGAACAATTAGTTTGTATACTGCACTGCAAGAATTTATTGAAGAAAAAGTAATTTAAAGTATATAAACTATTCATATTTTAACATAAAATATTTACACTTCAGTGAAGTATATTTAAAACAAGTAATATTTAAAAAGTTTTAAAGTCGATCCCTACTTAGGTTAACAAAGAAAAATTTTCATATTAGTTACTTTTAATTAAATAATTCTTAAGGTTAGGTAGAAGAAGTGACCAACAATTGATAACAGTATTTAGAGGAGAAAAATCAGAATTTCTTCAATTTTAGTTTTTGAGAAAAATTCCTCATTCGAACCACTTAGCCCCAACTGCTAACTTATTCTCGAAAATCATTTGGATATAAAGTATACTTAAAGCAAAAATTTTCAAAATTTATAAAATTGTTTTATTTATTTATTATTAATTAATAAAAAATATATTTATTTATTATTAATCAATTAAAAAATTATTTATTAATTATTAATTAAAAATTATTTATTTATTATTAATTAATTAAAAAAATATTTATTATTAATTAATTAAAAATATATATATTTATTATTAATTAATTAAAAATTATTTATTTATTATTAATTAATTAAAAAAAATTATTTATTTAGTATTAATTAATCAAAAAATTATTTATTAATTATTTATTAAAAAATTATTTATTTATTATTATTTATTATTGAACTCGCATTCTTTACCTACATGTGAAAAATACAGTAATCCTTTCATTTTACCGATTGAAGCTACTGCCTGTTGATTTCAACTTTCACTACAAACTG
Source organism: Argiope argentata (assembly GCA_026289955.1). Taxonomy (NCBI): domain Eukaryota; kingdom Metazoa; phylum Arthropoda; class Arachnida; order Araneae; family Araneidae; genus Argiope; species Argiope argentata. The sequence continues at coordinate 173,688 of JAOUZG010022297.1, forward strand.
CTGAAACTCTATTTAAAGAATTAAAAATTGATTAAATTTAACGAATGAATTAATGTTTGAAAAAAAACTGTATTAACATCAGGTGACATTCACTACAAGTTAAAAAAATGTATTTGAATTTGTGTGGATGAATAAAAAGTATTTTATTAATAATTGAAACTTTGAACAAGATATGTAAATATGAGGAGAGTGTAAACTAATATTAAGAATAATAATAAAAAAAAGCGTTAAGCATACCGAAGAAAAATGTAAAAATCCTCTATGTATGGGATAATTACAATCAGGAACAGCGGCAACAATTAAGATTCTTTACACACTGATGAAATAATGAAACGCGAGCAGAACGCTACTCTTTTCCTGTCGTAACTTATATTTTGACTCAATGCGTGGGAAGATTGTTATAGACTTTTGTTTCCAATGCCTTGCCAATGTTGCTAATACTATTACTTGACCTCCTCAATTAACTAGCATAAAAAAAGTAAACTAATTATACTCCTTAGTTAACTACCCTAAAGAGCTGCCGGCTAGTCCGGAAACCAGATAATCACGAACCGGATACTCTAGAGTGTACTGTAATTGGTGGCTAAAAAGAGAAGAAACGATAATAATTTTTAAAAAACCCCGAAAAAGAATTAATAGGATTTCGTTGATTTATTTTTTTTAAAAGTGGGAGGAAATTTAACATATCTTCGTAAAAATATCAGCTGTGAAAAGTTTGAGTTTTTCTCTCGCTTACATTTTAAAGATTAAAATAAATACTTTTATAATAACAAAGATTGCAAATTACAAGTACGAGAAGAAGCGTAGAAGTCCGTTTCCTTTAAAAACGTTAAACGAATTTGTCTTGTTAATTTGAATGATAACGTTCTGATCTCTATTTCTATCCCCCTCCAGGGGAGCACCTCCAAATGAGGATGAGATGCTTTTGGCATGGTGGTTGGATCTCGTCACACTGGAGGGTACACTAATAAGTGGGGGGATAGACTTCTCCCATCGATGACGGAACTTGCTTCCTATTGGAAGGGTTGTATTGTGGCCGGTGGTGACTTATTAGGACTTAAACATATTTCGCACCAGTGTTGCTGTTTCGGTGGTCCGGTCATTCAGTTTTAAGGTTTTATCCGTGTACCTACTGGCGGTTTGGATAGTCTGATATGAATGTTCCCTCTTTTTGTGCAGGTGGTCATTTTCCAAGTCAAAAGAAGCGGCTTCAAGAGTTCCGATTGTGGTGGAGCCTTGGTAACTCCAAAGCATGTGATTACGGCCGCACATTGCGTGGTGAAACGAAATACCATTACACCGTGAGTATTATTTTAACTTTTAACGTGATTTTTAATTTTATATGATTTAGAATACAAAGTTAAAAGTATATAAAATTAAAGTATTATATATATATATATATATATATATATATGAGAGAGTAGAAACCTATGTAGGAGTTCAAGAGCACATCGTAGACTCATTAAACAAATCATAAACTAAACAATGAAATAAATTCTCTTAAGTGCAAGTATTCCAGTAATATTTCCTTTATATAATGCTTAAAATAACAATAAAATAATTGCGACATAAAATTCCAAGCTTTTGTTTAGTTTAGATTATTATATTTAAAAACCATCTGAAAAATATTAAAATATTTTCAAGTTCTAACACGTAAAAAATTAATAAAAGATTATCTTCGAATTTCTTGAATTACCTTGAAATGAAAAAGAAGGGGTAAAACCCAAACGGCGATTTTTAGACATCAGATCTACTTAATTGCAATATATGCGAGTAGAAACTTATGTACAAGTTTAGGAGCACATGCTGACTCGTTATATAAATCAGAAACCAAACAGTGAAATAATTCAATTAACCACGGAAGTGAAATGTAATTGCCAATAAATAAACTGCTGATGGATTAATTAGGTATATGATATCAACTATAATTAGAAACATAGTGTTTGGTGGCAGCCAAAGATTGCAATATTGGAAAAGCATCCATTACAGACAAAGTTACTTTACAAATTTCTTTCTTAGGTAATGTCACGATAGATAATATTCAGTTGCCAAAAATAGTATATTGTCATTCATAGGGGTAAAAATCCTTTGATCTATGAATTATCTTTAGGAGGAAGGTTGCTAAAAGTGACGTTGTTGCCAAAATACTACAGAAGTGTTAAAGTATCTCCAATAATTTACATCTGTACAAAGATTTTGTACCATACACATGCTTAATTTCTTTGTATAGTGATAACTATTGCATTATTAAAACATCCTTTGAATCCACTTCCTAAATATATGTGTGTTTTGACTAATGGCACTTGCTGCGGACAAGCTTCCCCTGATATGATCAGCAGATTTTAAGCCTAAGAAATGCGTCTCTTTGTTTTACAAGCAGCGCCATCTAGAGCCAAGAGTACGACTCAGCTATACACACGTCACAACCCTTTTTAGGGGGCGGACTACATTCATGTAAATTCATTCATTCATCTCAGATCGTTATTTAGACCTGGAACAGAGAACGATCACCTCTGACCCAGTACCGTCAGTGATATTACTCTTGATATGGAGGACTTTGCGACCACGAACAGATTTAACGAGCGCCAGTCGCCATACACTAGGGGAATCTTTTGGCCGGTGAGTTTCGAACTCGTAACCTAAGGAGTACGAATCCAAAGCCCTACCAACCAGGCCATCCCGGCCTGTTCTTCCCAAGTATTCTCAGTTCAATGAGTTTATTACCAACTGTTCTTTTCACTAATACTATTTAAATATTTATTTACGATAGCCTTGAACCTCCACGACTCCTGGTCAGGGTGGGTGTTCACGACCTGAGAGATGACAACGATCCCGATGCCATCGATGTAGATGTGGATGCTGTTCGAATACACGAAAGGTACGATCCTCGGGTTCATAGAAACGACATCGCCGTCCTCCGCCTCAGCCAACCGGTTCCGTTCTCGAACATTACCGCTCCCGTCTGCTTGCCTTACGACAGTCTGAGGAATGAAGACCTCTCCGTAAAAAGCTCTACGGTCACTGGATTCGGACTGACGTCCGTCAGTAAGTCCGCACGGGTAGTTTCTTTACTTAACTTGCCCTATTGTAGATAGATTGCATATGCTGTTGGTAAATTATTTCTATTTAAATGTTTCTTCTAGCATGCTGAACTGAAGGAGAGTACTTTTTGAATGAGGATAAGATAATACGGTATAAAAAATAATTTTCATTATTTAGACAACAAGATTGACGATTCATATCCTTCCCCTCAGTCAAAAGGGACAAGACCTCTTAATGAAATACTTCTAAAGTGAGGATGGCAGTACAGTAATTGAGTTAGGAAAGATTAACGCTCCCTATCCTTCCTAATCGTAGTAACGAGACGTAACCTCTTAATGAGTGTTTCAGAACATTATGTAAGTCATAGAACAGACTCTCCGACACGCCACGAAGGCACACGGATTAACCATCGACATTGATTGACCAAACCGTCTCACCAGAAAGGTTTGGGAACTGTGGTTGAGTCCTAATGGCCGTTACCGGGCCAGGTACAACTCTCCCCGAAGGGAGTACGTTCCGTCATCGATGGGCGGGGAGCCTAACCTCCACTGTTTGTGTAACCACCGGGTTGGCGAGATCCAACCCCCATATCGGAAGCCTCTCATCCTCAATTACGAGGTGCTCCCCGGGGGACAGCCCATTATGTAAAGCTAACTTTGATATTCCAGAATTTATAGTCCATCAAGCCTTGCAAATCTCAAAACCTTCTAATTTTTTGGTGATTTGTTACTGCGCAATTTGAAAGTAAAGATAAATTTTTCTGTTTCTTGTCATTAGCTTTCTAAGGATTTCTAAAACAAATTTCATTGTCCTGAAAGGAAAATGCTTTTCTCTGTTTTTAATTTCGGCTGTATTTTCTAGGAATATAAAGGTCGTAAGGGTTTTATAGTTTTAAATTGATGAAGCGTCACGTGTTGCCTTATAGTGTTGAATTGTTAAAACTCGTTTTTGATATCCTATTTTGATATACCGAGATTGTATTCTTTAAATTCACAACTAATTGAAGATAATTGATAAGGAGATGTATCAAAATCGTCATCATTATGTCAACTGCTGAAATCTGCGATACAATTGTCATCTCCATAGACACCCAGTTTGGATTTGCGTACTTAATTGTATTTAAATATTTTTTTCGGTGACCAGTATGTTTTATTATATATTTATCATAAAAATTGCTGATTCTTTCCTCTTCAGTCCTTTATCCCTTGCTACTGACATAATTAAAATTCATATATCCACACTTCTCTTAACGCTTGTACTCTATAATGCAATCCTATCGAGTCAAATTTAATAGAAAATATTCTCAGTGTATAATCACGTATTAAACAAATTGGGTTCAAATTTGAAGGAAATAAATAATACAACGTGCCGCTTATTTTATCCCTCACAGTTGAAAACATTTATTCTTTATTATTTTTGGAAATGTATGTCCTTTTTTTTCCTTTTTTCATGTGAAAACATGATGATTTTTGGTTAAGGGTTTTTGAATAATTGAAAGCGACCTATAATTGAAGCTTGAAATCACGTAGGCAATAGATAAAGCATAAATGGCAACATTAGCATCTTTTAATCGCATATAGTTTTTTTTTATCTGTTTTTACTATCATTGCATTATTATTATTATTATTATGTATGCTTCTTTGGAAGCAGATACGTTTCTAAAAGGTTGACCTGCTTGTACCAGTATTGCTTTTTCAAACTGATTTAAATTATTTAATGATTTAAAATAATGAAGACAAATAATGACTTAAAAATAATGATGTTCTCACATGATAATTTGAAATTTTCGATCGTAGATTTCATTTTCTTTCAATTACATTTTTCTTAGTTTGCATTTAATTTAATTTCTTGCTATGTAGTAATATTATGAAAAATATTGTCTTAATTTGAATTAAATTTTCGTCTCTGCATAATTAAAATAATTCACATTCTAAAATAATTTAGATTACCAACTTAACCCACACTTTTTTTTTCATAGAAAATTTTGTATGAATTCTGGGTAATCTCAATCTTCCTGTTACTTTCATCAATTCCTATCTGTATGGAATTTTGGAGTAACCAAATAGTTCTTTTTTAATGAGACTGCAATTACTGAATGGACTTTCAGAACTTACTGAATGTTTTTCAGACGGCTCTTACAGCGACATTTTGATGGAGGTGAGTTTTGACATCCAAGACCAGGAAATGTGCCGAAGAATATATGAAGATGATCTCCGAATCACCGATGGGCATTTGTGTGCTGGAACCCTCGATGGCTCTAAAGATTCATGTCAGGTAAATTGTTTATTTTTATCATGGAATTTATTAAGTATCTATGAAATTATCCCCATGATATATCATACCAATTACCCCCCTGATATACCATACTAATTATCCCCATGATATACCTTACCAATTACTCCCATGATATATATTACCAAGATATGTCATACCAATTAATCCCAAAATATATATTCCCATGATATACCATACCAATTATACCCCCAATATATATCCCTATTATATACCATACCAATTATCCCTATGATATATCATACCAATTATCCCCGTGATATACTATACCAATTATCCCCATGATATACCATACCAATTATCTTCATGATATATATTACCAAGATATGCCATCCAGTTATTCCCAATATATATATTCCCATGATATACCATACCAGTTATCCCCATGATATATCATATCAATTATCCCCTGATATATATTCCCATGATATACCATACCAATTATCCCCCTGATATGAACTCCCATGATATACCATATCGATTATCCTCATGTAAAATATTCCCACGATACACCAAGCCAATTATCCTCATAATATACCATATATATTTTTATTAGTAATGCGAAAAGTAATAAAATACATAATTTTGCATATGCACATGAAAGGGTTCTTTTAGTGCTTCGAAGCTCAAAAATAAAGGTTTGTTATAACTTCTAAAAATTAATGTGAGAGATTAGCTGTTGTAAGATAGTTATGCGTGGAAATTTGAGCATTATTAACATTCGTGGTTTTGCCACGACATTTTTATGCGGGAAGAGGAAGAGTATCACATAAGGAATATTCGAAACCGTTTAAAAGAATTTTCTTCTTAAAAATAATTGTTAGGAACAAAGTGATATTTCCTTTGCTAGAAAATACAAAATAAAACCACAAACTGGTTTAGATGGAAAATTACTTCGTACACGATTATATATTTAGGAAAATTTCAAATACTTTTAGTTTTATGGAAATAGCAGCAACACGGTGCCATTTTTTGTTGGATAATGTATGAGTTACTTTATTTCTTCATATCGGAATACCATGAGAGAGTATATCAAATTTAGTAGCAATCCAGACTGTAGTTTTGGTAGCGAATTTGTTTAAACAACTTCTCACTCATTAAAATCAACATACCGAAAAGAGCCAATATCAAAATTTCTGCTTTCATTATTTCAGGCAAAAAATAATGTTCCTTGAATCTTGCTACGTCTTCAGCAATCCCGTAGTTCCATGTATTGATAATATGTCTGTTTTCAAATAATTTGGGAGCTGAGATGGATTTTTTCTCCTGTTTCCATCAAATCCAAAAAGTTACGTACAATGGTAATTTATTTACTTCATCCAAAAGTGCAGCATGTTACGAATTACAACTTGCTAAATTTCCCAGAGAAGTCGATGCACATTTTGTTTGAGTTTTTAAGAGTCATCTGGAAGTTTAATAATAATAATAATTGGTTTTTATTTCATACTATTTGACTGTGGTGACCAACTGATTCGCAAAGGGTATTGGTGAGATTTAATTTTGATTAAATTATTTAGTCATAGCGTTATGACTATGATGAATTCAAATTCTCAGAAGTTAAAGATTGGTATTTTAATAATCTTACAAGAGCTTAACTCATTGTCAATTTTTTTAATGAGGACCAATTTCAAAATATCATAATTCTAATAAAAACACAATTACAAGTTTAATCAATCGTTTAACTTTTAGGGTATTGTTAACTTCTGTTATTAGTCATATAAACTAAACAGATATTAAACAGAATCCTGTATCTTCAGCTTTCAACAGAGAAGGAAAACTTACACGAATCAATATTTGAAGAAAAAATATAAGGGCAATGTAATCTGTTGTTGAAAAGTAGAAAAAAAAATATTAATTTTTTTCTCCAAAATTCAAGAAAAAAATGTCTGATTATGAAATAATAATTATTAAAATGAACATTTTTTAAAAATAAAATGTTGAAATTGTATAAAAATTAATTTTGTGCGATAATAAACTTGGAAGTTACCATGGAAAAATCATAGACTTCTGCGCAATGCGTAGTTCATTGAGATTAAAATATAAAAAACTAACTATAGATAGTTGGCCATTGTATAGGTAGTATGGCGATATAGATTGGTGGCCTTAGTATAGGTATATGGTTTTAGTGCAGATCTCACAGTGGTGCTAAGCACTATGAGCAGTTATATGATCAGTATGTAAGTAAATGATGATTACGTGTGCAGTAAGAGTATGTAAGTAAATGATGATTATGTGTTCAGTAAGAGTA
>JAOUZG010022297.1:190591-214020 GCA_026289955.1 Argiope argentata
CCCTTCAGCTCGAAGGATATTATCTAGCTTATAAGGCTGACGCTACACATATGATTATCAATAAATAAAGAACGATCAGTTATAACATCATTAATCATCATCAGAATCAACTAAAGCAATACTCACGGTGTAATGTTATTTCGTTTCATCAGGCAGTGGGCAGCCGTGATCACGTGTCTCTCAGTGACCAGGGCTCCACCGCATTTGAAATTCTTAGAGCCGCTTCTTTTGACCTCGAAAACCACTACCTGCACAGAAAAATCGAACAGTGTTATCAGGTATATAAATAAGAATAGTTCATTTCATGTTTTATAAAAGAAACTTCTTAGTCTCATATCTCGTTTTTGAAGTGACATTTGCTGTCTTTTATATAATATACATAATTGTTGACCTACAGGTGTGATAAAAATCAAAAAATTTGCACCACAGGGATTTTCTGTAAACTCTCTTCAAGATATATCCAACCTCTTTTCCCTAATGCCAGAAGAGTTATTATTCTAATTTTTCCCTTTATCTATTTATCTAACAAATGTGAAGGATTGAAGGTAAGAGGAAAATAAAACGATCAATCAAGGGATTAAAACAAAGAGGTTTGAAAAGGATATTTCAAATTTTATAGATTATTTCGAAGGTATCCTACCATACCACAAAAATTAAGCAAAAAATTGGAACAAGAACCTACACTGTATATAAGCAGAAAATTGCATGCAATTTTGCTCTTCAACAATTTCTCTGGAGAGTTAAAACCCCCAAAAGAACTAAATGTTGGACAAAATATACGCCAATTAAAAATAGACGATGCTTTGAATTTTTAAATGCTACAGCAATTTTTATAATTTTTACACGGTAAAACAGCTAGCATTTAATAATTACTTTTGTTAAAACTGAAATAAAACTTGTAAATATCAGGTTTATAATTCTTAGTATTTTGTTCCAAAAATAATAATTGAATTAATAGGTTTTCACATAAGTAAACTTTAATGGGTTGCGTATTAGGTTTTCGCAATATGTGGCCATTCTGAATGAAAAAGTGTAATTTCAAAATTTAGTATAGACTCACCATAAAAGGCCAATTCCCTTTTTCAGCTTCCTGGCCACCAATTATCCGATTGCCGGTAACAGAGTTTGAAACTGTCTGTAAATGTTCACCACAAACTGGAAAAAGTTTTGAAATAAAGTTAATCTAATAGATGAATCAAAAATGGGCTTTTAAATATTTTTTGTACTTTTATGTTAGCCGGGTAACTACGAAAAATCGCCAAAGATATTTGGCGGAATTTTAGATTATTTGAAGATTTTTGCTTTAAAATCACTATAAAAAATTTGGCGGAAGTGTACATTATTTGACGAGTTTTCGCTGCCCGGATAACTGAAAAGTAATCTTTTTTTTAATTGAAGTTATTTTTTTTTAATTATAGGTACATAAGTTTTCTATTTTTCTGCAATCTTTAACAATATAGTATCTTTTGGCATGAGATAAAAATTAGGTTACATAGAATATATTCATTGATTATTATTTTTTGAAAAACTATTACATTTTAATGCTATAGAGATAATGTAACTGTTACATATTTCAGAAACTTTAGAGCAGCAGATAGTTAAAGTAATTAAAAATTGATTATGAAATTCTTTTATAAATTAATATTTGCAAAGATGGGCCCTAGAGAATAAAAACTACATAAATAAGTGCATTCTTACAATTGAAAAGGGGCAATAGAATTTTCTATCATCGTCAAACGTTGCTCATTTTACAAGTCTTATGTAATATTTCTAACGTATTTGGTACCCAAAAAAAATTCCATCTGCTTCTAATCAAAGCATTATGCAGAATTGACCTATTACTGTATAATCAAAGCATCTAGCAATTCTTATTACAAAAGGGCGAATTTTTTTGCCAGTAGACATTCATATCAGCTGCCTGTTGATCTCTGGAGTATGGAACCGTGTATCAATATATCTTCTTAAAATATTCCAAACCTAAATTATGAGATTTAAATTTATGAAGAAGTGTTGACAGTGTATTCGATGGATATATTCGTATACTGAAGATACTACCAGAAAAATACCTATATGATGAGCATAATCGTTCATAAACATAAAGTCTGGAGATATTTAACCATGGAACGGAATCACTCGAGTAAATTCGTCATTGAAACGATCTCCAGTCTTTGAACCTTTATCTTTATGTCTCCTCACACGAAAATTTAACGATATATTTCCCTTATAATAGCAAAATTAAAATATATTTCATTCTATCTTATATGAAATGTTATCGAAATTTTTTATGTGACTTGTAGCTAGTGAAGGTCGTGGTACGATGTGATGTTTGGCCTGTAGCCGAGTAATATACCCATCAAGCAAAGGGACCCTTCAGCTCGAAGGATATTATCTGACTTATAAGGCTGACGCTACAGTACTCCCCTACCAGTGAGTCGAACGAGAGACGAACGATTTTTGAAAGCACTAAGCATGTGGCGAGCATGCGAATTCTTTGGTGCGTCGAGCAACAGCTTTTGGTGTGTCGAGTTAGCAACGGGTTTGGTGCGTCGAGTAAAAGACGGCTTTGATGGGTCGAGTTAGCGACGGCTTTGTTGGCTGGTTGATGGCACCACGACTGTTGCGGAAGGTTCCGTTGTCAAGGTCACCAATGTAGCGATTGAAGGGCGTGGTACGAACCTGCGACGTTTGGGCCTGTAGCCGAGTATCATACCGATCAAGCAAAAGGGTCCCTTCAGCTCGAAGGATTTTATCTGGCTTATAAGGCTGACGCTACAGCACTCCCCTACCACATCTAAACTAACAGAATAGAGAAAGAGAACAATGTAGAAAATATCGATGTTTATATTCGTTATATTGCAAGAAGCTGATTTATCAAAGGTACACAGCGTACCAGATAGTGGGCAAATTGGCTACCTTTATGCAGTCTTCTATTTGGAACGAAGTGAGATATCTAACTAACCTTTTATTTCACGTAAGTGCTTTTCAGTATTGTCCGCTTTCTGTTTCAGCCTCTTTTAGGCAGCATGGTGACATATCGACCATCTTCCGCAGTTACTTCGATTCTGTTTAGTCAAGAATGGCTGTTGTGCAGTAAAAGCAAAAAATCCAACCAACCATCAGAAGTCGCTTCCTAAGAAGTCTATTACAAACATTTCGCAACCTTATGTCTACGCTTTACACCGATTTCCGATTTGGTTTTGCTGAATTCGCGGGAAATTCAGTAGGCCTCAAAAGAATAAAGAATCCCCATACAACATAGAAACCCGAAAGGCGTTTAGTAGGTGAAAAACTCAGTAGGTAAAAGCAGTAAAAAAAGAAAAAAAAACCTACTGTTTGAAAGTTTGTAGAGAATGAGGTGGTCAGTATTTGACCACTTTGGGACCAATTATCTGGAAGATAATATAATTTTGACAGATTCGGTCAACGCAAGGATGGATATTGCTACAATCCACAGTCCGCCACAACAAATCTGTCTATACTGCTACGTTCAGCGGTAGCGGGTGTGGTCGGCTGTACACAAAAAGAAGTAGGTGAAAAATGCAAAAATATAGGAAGTCCAAAAATGTAAGGAAATTCTAAAAGATAAAAAAGATAACAAATGATGTTTCAACTGTGAATTTTTTAGGAATGAAAGCCCATCCTTAAAAGTTCTTTTTTCAAGTAAATAACATGCCCATTTGTTCATCCAGGGGGATCATAAATTATTGAAAACAAAAAATTAATTTAGAGCCCTTATCTGAAAAAATGTTAAAGTTTGAATAAAAATAATAGCTTAAAAATTTAAGGCATTTCATATTCTTAAACTTGATATGAATGAAAACCGAGAAGTTTTTAAGATACTGAAGAAAAACTAAGCTGGACATGAAAAACATCGCTGCAATATCGATACTGTTATTTGAAGAGGGTGTTATCGAATTCGAAACATAAATTTAGTAAATTATCTTTCGATTTTTGAATTTTATAAATGTATATACAACTTATAAATATAAGAAAACAATCTTTTTCTTAAATATCTGAGTATTCTCTCTTTTTGTACATTAAAGAATCTATAAGAAGGTATTGATAAAGTATTTGTTATCATAGTATTTGATTAATCAAGCTTCTTTTGATATGTAACTCAGTTTCAGAAGCATTATCATGAAGACAAATAAATTTTGTACTTACCATCTGGCAAGAAGACTGGCTTTCCATATTTGTAGCCTGGAGATCCAGAAGGATTAGTCTTAGGTATAGAATGCACTGGTACATGTTCAGAAGTAGTATTCATAGTTCTAGTGTTATTGATTGCTGGAGAAATTCTATCTGGGGGTGTACTAGATATATTTGACTGCAGAGAAAAAGGTCAGCAAATGATTGGCTCATCTCCGGCAAAACCACACATGTACCGCCTAAGTTCATGCCAATCTTCTGTTTTTTGACTCAGAGACAGACACTGTGTCCAAGGTAGGCAACTCCCTCTCTCTAAATCTGGAGTCGTGCAGTTATCACCAGGAGAAAGTTCGCTATTTTTCTCAAATATAACTGAAAAATAATTTTAAACAATAATTTAGCAAAAATCATTGATAAAGCTTTTGCATAAGCCGAATAAAATACATTTTCTTTCATGTTCAGGTTAATGAAAATCGAAACATTTTCTTAGAGACAATCGTATTGCACAAGGAAATGATAAAAACAAGAAATCAATCTGGTTTCTCTTAACACGAATTCTTAATCTTAAGAAGTCCCGCCAACACTATTATTTGAAAAAATAGTTCTGAAAAAATAAATCAGATATGGTTTCAGCAAGTTATGGTTCAGCAATCACACTCTTCAAATGAGCATATCATAAAACATTTCGTTATGCCCCATACGGAAACTCTTCTAAATATCACTATCTAAGATAAAAGGTTTATAAAATAGTTTCATTTCCAATGGTGAATCGCTGCCATGCCTTCGACATTTTCTTCTTGTCTATTTATGTTGACATTATAGGCGATTAAAAAAGAAACCAGTGATGCAAGTTTCAAAAAAAGCTTCTAAATGAACTGTGACTTAAAATGTGCAAACTCAACGTATTTCAAAATTTTTGTAATTCTGTGTGTTTGAATGTGAATAAATGCATGGAATTCTGCGTGCTTTTAATTAACATAAAATATGCACGCTGACATTTAAAATACAATTTGCTAAAAAAATAGGATGTGTTATTTGAATAAAAAAATCAATTTATAATTAATAAGAATACTGATAGGATTATTTTCAATAAATCTATTATCATAGTTCTAATGAAAATTTTGGAACCATTTCGGAAAACTTGCTCAAGGAAAAGTTGAAAAAAGAAATTTGAAGAAAGAAAAGCGAATTTTTGTGTTTGTGTTGTTACTACTAATGGCATTTGCCACGGACAAGCGTGTAATGGCCGTCAACGATTTTAAACTAAATGAGAGCCTCTTGTTCTTGAAGTCATGCCAACTATGGCCAAGAGTACGACTTAGCTACACACTCATCACATTCACTTGCACAGTCCTTTTTTTACAGGAAGGCACATCCATACACTTTACAGATATAACATAGAATAATTATGCCCTAACCGGGACTAGAATCTGGGACGCCCGGATCACAAGGAAGACGCGCTACCTCTGTGCCAGAACACCGGTACGAAGTATAATAAGAAATACCACTGTAAATGAAATATTATAAGAAATTCTACTGTAAATAATACATCTTGGCAGTTTGAGAGCGGCTTATAAAGTGGCTAGATGAAGACGAGGTTCCTTGCAAACAAAGTATATCCAGCCATCAATGAAAACTCATAATTGCCACTCATAAAATACTAATTCAAAAAGTACGCAAATTAAGAAAAAATATTTAAGAGCAATACATGCTTTTTGCTATTCATGCTGATATGAGAACTTGAAAACCGATATAATTTGAGTATCGAACAAGCTGGAAAAGTCTCCCCAAACTTTCACGTACACTCCCTAATAAAATTTTCAGGCAATTGAACAACTTACATAACACTAGCGTACAATACTTATAATATATAAACTTTTGGAGAGAAATTAACCTTTTTACAGAATTTAATGTGTGATCTTTGGCGACTTATTTGACAATTTATCGCCGACATGCATTAATAGAATACGAAAACAGAATTTTAGAAGTGCTAGACTCTTGTTTCCTAAACATCTGAAACAAAACAGCTCTTGGAGTCATAAAATCCCATATCAAATTTGTTATGTTTAAATCTTTGCGTTCCTGAATTATCGCGTTTATATGCTTCTGAAATTACAGATCGACAGACAGATAACCCTCGTTGGAATTGGCTTAAACTTTGACAGGTGTCTACACTAATGATGTTAAATCGTGTCGAGTTTTATATATCTAGCTAAACTGATTTTGCACAAAATTTGGTAGAAATCTGCAGATCTAGTGTGAAGACTGAATACCCGATTTCCACAATCTAGACCAGAGTGTTTTATTTATCTTTGTCATAAACAGATAGACAAATGGACGAATGTATTCCAGAAATGAGTTTTCCGGACTCTGGAAAGTCTAAAACGTGGAAATTAGTTATAATCTCTAGTACGAATTTTTTGACGATTATGTAATTTCTAAATACTACGCAAAGAGAAAGTACAAAAATAAAACACTATCAATGTAAAAAAGCTTCATTACGCAAATCAATATAGACATCTGCTACTTTTCTTATATATTAAACCTAAATAACATGTACTGTCATTTATTCTTCAAAATCGTATACCATGCCAATATGAAAAGTTTTTTTTTTACAAAGAAACTTTGTACTGCACATATAGAGCAATTCTTTAGAAAAACATGATTGAAATATGCAACTCTTTGAAATATTAATCTTATTCAAATAACTAAAACATTAATTATTAATTTGCCTTTGAAATATAATAGAGCACAACATTAATTTTAAGAAATAATTTCGAAATTTTTAATTTTTGTGATTTAAAAATATTATTTTTCGATATTCAACATAGCCTGCATGCATAACGGGTCAGTGAAATTTCGACATTTTATTTCTAATCCCATCTACAAAAATTTAAATGACGATAATGGCAACCCATTATCTTATTAACGCAACTTGAATTTCTTTGTTCTTTGCAAAGTTAATTTTTGTTGCATAAAGTCTTCCTCTAGATATTCTTTTGATTACTGAATATTTAGTTTAGAAATTCCATAACGAAAAATTCGAAATAATCCTCATAATTTGTGCTGTGTATATATATATATATATAATTATAAATGAATATATCTAGTTCAAATTTTTAATCGTTAATAAAACACTTTTTAACCATTAAAAACTCGGGAATGACTTTTGATGTTAACACACTTTTTTCATTAATTTATTAATATTTTATAAATTAATTAAAAATTAAATTTTCCGCAAAAAATCTTCATTTCCTTACCGCAGAAGAGTAAGACTTCAGTTTGTTTTGTTTATTTTCTGTGTGCCTGATTCATTTAAAATTAAATATTGTTAATGAATCAATTTTTCGGAATCCTTTTGAAGTGTTTTTTGAATTAAAATGAAGCAAAATAAAGAAAATTAAAAATTTCTAATATATTGCGTCACCCCAACTGGCGTTAAAAATTCACTCATGCGTAGTGTCATCTGATTATTGTTTTGGTTAGACATAAATTTTTGATAAATTATTTATATTAATTGTGATTATTGAATAAAAAGGAACTAAAATAAAAAAATTTCCTTGTTGACCTAAATAGGAATTGATTAATTTTTTTTATATTACTTGTTACATGGAAACTGTGTCAACTAGATTTACAGGGACCAATAAATCTAGTTTTAATAACAAATTATTAAGTTATTAACATAAATATCGTAATTTCCAAGTTGAATTTTGATGTTGCAATGATATTAGCGTTGTGTAGCATGAATGCAGGACAATATCGTGATGATATAGTAACAATGTTGTTTATCATTTTGTTATAATAGAGGAAAAAATATAAAGCCAACGTACTTTGTGCAATGGAGATGTTAGTCAAGAACAGAAACAGCAACATTTGTAGTCGAATAGCAAGGATTTGAAGAAACATCGTTGAATCTCGCTTCATGAAATATTTAGGATAAAACAGATATTTTCATCTAAAAATATAAAGAAAACAAACTGTACTAACGGTATTTTTTTTAATTCAATGATTGACACACCTACATTGACTTCAGACTAACGCCAGTCGAAACATAACTTTTTATTTTCTCATGTACATGGAACATATAAGAAGAAAGAAAAGTAGCCAAAAATAACAATATATTAATGCTATTTTATAAAAATGAAATATATACACTGAAGTGCAAAAAAAACCCTGGTACACTTATTTAATATCGTGCAGAGCCCCCGAGAGCAAGTGCAGCAGCATGGTATGGCATGGATTCAACTAATTTGAGAAAATATTCTGTAAACAATTCACAGCATGATTCTTGCAAGGCAGTTCAGAAAGCCATGAGAGTACGAGGTGGTGGAGATCTCCTAAGGACAGCACATGGCAAAACATTCTAGATATGGTGGATAATGTTCATGTCAGGAGAATTAGGTGGCCAAGACATGGAATGAAATTCAGAAGAATGTTCCTTAAGCCACTCGGTAGCTACTGTAGACATGTGGGGTGACGCATTATCCAATTGTAATCGTCCACGTCCGTCAGAATGCACACAGGACATATATGCATGTAGAGGGTCAGAAAGAATGTTAAAGTACCGCTGACCTCTCATGGTCGAGTCACCATACATCAGCGGTCCCATTTCATGTCAACTTCACGTGCCCCTTACCCTCACAGAGCCTCCACAAACTCGAATAGTTCTTTGTAGACATGAGAAATTCATAAACCCATGAAGTTTTCTCCGCACCCGTATGCAGCCATCCACCCGATACACTTGGAAACGTGACTCCTCAGACCAGATAACGTTTTCCCAATCATTAAGAGTTCAATGACGACGATGACGAACCCAGGAAAGGTGCAAAGCTTTGTGCCACTGAATCACCAATGGTACACGAGATGTTTTGAGGTTGCGAAAGCCCATATCAATTAGGTTACGTTGCATAGTGCGTGCACTGCTACTTGTTGATGGTCCTGCATTTAAATCCGCATCAATTTGAGGAAGTGTTAAACATCTATCTCGTACAACGACTCTTTTCAGGCGTCAATTATCCTGTTCTATTAAGGCCTTTTTCAAGTCGCACCGCATTCAGAGATTTGAAGTTTTACCGGAAATCTGGTATTCAAGGTACATCCCAGAAATGTTCAGGCTCAAAAATCCAAATTTTATTTCTACTTCGAAAATGCTGTGCTCCCTCTCTCGTGCCCCATTCATTAGTTGCCATTAAAAATCGCTGATAGCCTACCATTATAACAGCAATAGCCTTCTCAGACATCTTTTGTCAGATACTGTCGACACATCGCGTTACGCTGATTGGTTGAACACCTCCATTATTTGTATATGACCTGCTATACCAGTTTTTCTGGCTTTTCGGTGCACATTATCAAATTAAATAAAATATCGTTATTTCCATTGTTTTCTAAAAAAAGTACACGTTTTAGTGAATCTTTTTAATTTAAATGTGCACAATGAACCTTAAAATTGGAAAACATTCTCGGAATTATATTTATCTATCAGTCTGTCTAATAGTGAACACAACTCAAAATCACATTGAGCCTAATGAATAAAATTTTATTTATTAAGTCTACATAATACCTTGTGCTAATTTTGTAAGTTTTTATCAAATATTAAACACATTTATTCCGAGGTCATCTGCATGTATGGCTTCCTGATCACAAGTAATCACAATAAAATAAAGAACTTGATAAATAAAATTTGCATGTTTAGTATCTAAAATATAAATTCTTATCAAATTCCTCAAAGGTTGACCGTCTGTTGATTTGTACTTTCGCATACATGTAAAACCGATATTTAACTTTAAACTACAACTTAAATCAGTTAAATCTGATTTACAGTTTTTAGCGCAACCTACAAAGTGTTACTGATTAATACACAGTTATACACATTCTGTAAATATTCTTATCACGCTTCAGATACCCAACAACATCGAATTTCAAATTATATCTATCAAAGGATTGACTGGCTAACAGTTTTTATGTTTGGGATCACACAAAAATACAAAGACAAATAAATAAAATTTGTATTTCATGTTTATGCTTTTAACTGTAAATCTGTATCAAATGTTGGCTGTAGTTGGTCGAAAAAAATTTATATTTGATTTTCTTTTTTAGCGTGTAATTATCGAGCGTGTGCATACATAAGTAAGTTTCTTAGCCCCCTTGACCTTCCCGGAATAACTGAAGGTCAACAATTTTATGCAACGAAGGGTGAGATAACATCATTAATTGAAATTACGTCAGAAGATTTTTGAGTAGAACTATCCTACTTTTTGAAATTATATCTATTGTTCTTTTTCGCCATTCTTACTATCTCCGAACACGATACTCAAAAATATTTTTAGCTCGATAGATGAAATTTGTAAATTTTACCCTGAATTTATAATTTAATGCTAAGCAACCACTGTTCCCATAGAATAAGATGTTCTCAAAAGGTGAATACACGTATAAAAAGATAATATTTGAATACATTATAAATGATAAACAAAATGAATGGTAATAGCAATAATATAACAACTAATAATAAATTGCTATTATTGTAAAATCAATTTAGAAAGGAATAATATGTTTGCATTGCGAACATAATATGTAAATATCTGTTTAAAAAAAGAATAAAATACAAAAATATTAAATAATATTTATGTAAAAGCAAAATTTATTATTATAAAAATAAATAAATTTAAATAAGGAGGTGTACCAAATAAATATTGGTTAACAAGAAATAAAACATTAGATGATATTCAAAAATTTGTTTTTTTTTTTGTTTATGTTTACTTTTAAGGACAACAATTTTATTTTTACGAAGCTCCATTTAAAATGATTAAATTTTCCAATTCTTATTATATATTGATCCGGTTTAATGTGTTGTTAAAATCTTTAATTTTACAAAATAGAGAGCTAGAATTTCTAATTTATGCTTTTCATAATTTATGTTCCAGAACTTCGACTAATATGTCCTAAGGTCATTTTATTAAAAATTTGTTGTTTTATTTCAGGAGATATCTCTGCAGCGTTCAAAGATCTGATTGCAAAGAAAAAAATTCTGGTTCCTTTGCAATAAATGCACTTTATACTGTATGTTTGAACTGGTATATCTCACAAAATTTCTACAATCAAAATCAGTAGAATTTGGAACTGCTTCTTTTGTGTGACAAGAAAGAATAGAGCATACACTTACCATAGCAGCATAATAAAGAAATGCGACTCTTCTTTGGCATTCCGGTTTTAGCCAGTTCATTGGAGGACTCCCCTCGTGGCGTCAACATGAAATGGCGATTAATATCAAATCCTACCTCCATTCATGTAATGCGATTCGTGGAAGACGAGTTTTTATCAAGGTCTAAAACGTTTTGGACTGATTAAGCTTCACACAGTGGATGACATTTCTTCATAGTCACGCAACTGTTTTTTTTTCCCTGTACACTCAATCGGAAAAAGTTTTTTTTTTTTGCATTTTTTTTACTTATTTTGCAGATATTATAAATTCGATTGCCTCACTAGCTGAATCAATTAATCATGAATCAATACCAAGTATATTAATAGTTTGTTTTCAAGTTTGATTGAATTCATTGAACATTATTTTATTATTATTGATAAATTCAGCAATTTTTAATTCATTATTATTTTATCCCCAAAACATCAAACTTACTTTTGATAACATAACAAACTTTCCCTTCTAAATTATCAAGAATTATCAGAAATTATCAGAGATTTTAACTATTATTTCTAATATCTTACGCCTGATATTTCGTCAGCTTCATAAAGTTAAGAATTCAGATACATATTTCCGATACAAAAAAATTTCCAAAGAAGAAAATTTTTTGATTCTAATTTTGTAAGAAATTGGAAAGCGGAGAAGTAAAGTTCCAAATGTAGTTTTTAAAATAATTAATGTTAGAAAAACATTTTAAAAAATAATATTTAATTGTTTGAAGCATAAAATTTAAACTGATTATTGAGTTCGGTTTTTTTCTTTCTAAACTTAAAAATGAGCTGAATATTTTAATTAAGGTACTTCTCTATAACAAACTGTATTTAAAAGAATATTGTTTTGTAAAGTAAATACTCTTTCCAGATTCATACCTTATTTAAAACAAAATTGATTAATAAATTTTCAATTAAATGTATGGAAAACATTGAGTAATCAGATAAGACTTCATTTTCAAGTAAATGAAATTAAAATTGAGCTTTGATTACATTTTTCATACATTATACTAACTAATTCTGAAAAAAAATCAAGAGAAAAATTAAAATATTTCTTTGAATTCCAATGAATATAAAAAAATTATTACACTCCAATTCATTTAGTAAAGTAATATCGTGTTAGATTTGTATATACAAAAAGGATTTGAAGAAGCAGTTGTTGGGTTTTAACATTTTTATTCTTGATAATTTAATAGATGTAGTCCAAATTTGAGCTTTTGTCAAGATTACATTATCCAAGCAATAAGGCTGAATTCTGGCTTCCTCTCTCGGAAGAGAAGCATTTCGCTGGACTAGCGGATTCTCGCTTGTCATTAGTGAGCTGTGTTTACGTTTGTTGTTAACTGTTGAGCTCGCTGTGATTTACTGTTTGCTGTGCTATACGATAGCTGTTTTGCAATCAGTTTTTATTGTGCGTAAGGCTTGCATTTACGCTGTAATTGACTGTTGACTGCTGGATTGTTTTTATCTAAAGTTTTACTTTAAAGAATATTGTTTTTTGTGCTGTCCTCAAGTAAAGTCCATTCAATACGAACTCGCTATGCTAAAAACGTAACAACTGGTGTCAGAAGTAGGATTTGTTTTCACGTTTTACCTGTACACTTTCAATTTTCTTCAATTTCTCCTCAAATGCGTTGAATCTTTTGTCCACTTTTTCAAATTCCTCTTTAAAACTCTGCTGAATATTGCGAATTTTTGTATCGTTCTCTTGAACTTTTTCCGCCAAAGCATCCACATTGGTGTTGATTGCTTCAACAATATTAGCTTGGCCTTGTTCTATCTTCTTCTCCATCTTCTCTTGCCTTTCTTTCATTTCTTTAATGACAGCAAAAAGTTGTTCAAATTTTGTTTATATTCTTCCTCCATCGCTCTCAGTTTTCACCATTCAACCCCATTTCTGACACTAGTTGTTACGTTTATACAGCCAAGCAAGCCTCAACAATCTGCTTAAAATTAAAATAAAATTTCTGAATCGGCTAAAAGCCAACAAATTCCCCTCCGAGTGAAGCGTTAAAATACTGTCTAGCTAAGTATAGATATGTTAATGTTCCAACTTTTGTAATATTAATCATTCTAACGATTCAATCGAAAGACTATGAATAATTGAGCCTAAGAAATATTATTCTTTTTTACTTTCTCCATTTTTCTGTTCATGAAATTAAAACACATTTAGCGTGAGTTAATATAAAGTGAATGAGGAAACTGGATCATCGTTAATTCATTCTGTTAAATACATTTTGCAACAAAGTATTAAGAAAACGAAAGGAAATTTAAAAAAAAGTAACTGAATGTTCAAAATGAAATACGAAATCGGGAAATCGATCCAAAAATTTATTTAAATTTCAAAACAAATTTACTGATAATATTTGCAAATATTCAAAAACATAATAAATAAATTCTCAAATATTTGGTACAATTTCTTTTCGAGCTGAAAAGTTCTAGAAAAGAATATTTTTCCAAAATTATGCTCTAACCACCTGCAATATTTGCTCAAACCAAAAATGACCTTGTAACATAGAAAATGTTTTTACGAGTATTGAAATGTTCTTATTATTTCAGTGCAAAATTCCGTTATATTAATTATGAGAAAGAAATTCAGGGAATTATCCATCGCTGGATATAAATAATTTCGTTATGTTTACTGATTGCACGATTTTTGGACGCATACAATTGCATCAAATTATCGCCTTTCTAAACTTTAGAGCAGAATTAAAGAATTCATAAGTGTTACCATCCTATGGAAAAAATATTTTGACGGAATATGGGTATTTATTTTGCTGTTAAATTTCAAAAATTATCAGAAAAACCAACTTGCCAGAAGATTAGCTTACAAAATTTGCATTCTTTCCATTTTTATCAAGTTGGTTTGGGAATGAGGTTCTTGGCGCTGACAAAAATCCGTAGGCGAAATATAAAAAATTTGTTATCTGCTCAAGCACCTCAAAAAAAAATCAGCTTTTAATAACGTGTTGCCATTGCATTTAAAAAAGCTTCGATTAAAAAAAATAAGTTAATGACAGCAAATAAAACCTAGAAAAATGTCCTTTTGAGCTCGTAATTATGTAAAATGAGATAAACAGGAAATGCGATTTTTTTAAAACAATCAATGCGAGACAAAGTGTTTTGGATCGTCTGCAATGCTAAAGTGACTCATTCGATGAATCTATTAAAATGAATAAAAATATAATTCAACTTGCACGAGCACGTGGTGCTTGGCCGTCTAAGAAATTATGTTCTACATGATACATTGAAATATGCAATGAAGATTTGATTTTAATCTCTTATTTTATGATATTCTTAACTTCTTGAATGAACAGAAAATTATCAATTAAATCTGCAATTCTTTAGATTTCTACGAGTTTAAGGTGCTTGTGGTGCCATCTATAGGGTGATTTTTCAGCAATAATTTGAAGCTCGAATTTGCCAAATTTTTTTGAACAGCGACGCGGAGTTTTTGTTGTCCAGACGGTGGATTTGATCTTGGAGAATTCTGAATACCTCTAAAAAAATGGCTGTGCGTATCTATAACATTTGGTAAACTTGGATTCACAATTTTCTGCTAATAATAAATCTGCCAGTTTTCGAGCATAAAATTTTCTGCTTACTTTTGTATATTATATTTGAGTATTATCCTAATTCGTGATTTTCCTCGTAAAAATAGCTAAAAGCATATATGCAAAATTATATAAATCAGAGTGGACACATTTTCGATAAAAATTATTATTTCATTTTTTCTGTTTCGTATTTTCGATTTTAAAAATCATAAAATTGATTTTTACCAGTTTATTATAGATTTAGCCAATTCATTATATATTTTACAGCCAATGTGATTAATTGTTTATGAACTGTTATCTAGATAAGTATTAGACATACCCAACAATGTGGTAAACTATTTTATCACTTATACTCATATTAGAGCTGTAGAAGTGAATGTTTTCCTACTCTGAAATAATTCATAATGAAACGGTGACTTTTGCTTAAATAAAGGCTCAAATGTACATATTTATTGTATAGTTTTGTTACATATTATAGCGTGGGTATCGTTTGTATAGTTTGGTATATATTATAGAACATACATTGTGCTACCACAATTCACGTTACCACCTTGTTCCTTTTAGACAATAGTCAAAACCTTTTACAGAAAAAAATTCCCTTTTTTAAATCTCTGCCTGATGGTGACCCTTGAGAAAGTCATCAGGTCGGATTTCTTATAATTATTTGTTTTTTACTTTTGGTTTATTCCTACTTTCGTTGCTGTTCTACTTTCATTTTTTTCTGCTCCTATTTTGGCTAATTTATGTTTCACTATGTTTCTAAGAGTAGCGGCATAGGTGCTTATATACATATGGGTGTTTGTTAACAAAATAATTAAAAATTGCAATTCTTAAATTAAATTTTTTATAATATGATTTAGACTTTAAAAATTGCTTTAACTTTATATATATATATATATATATATATATATACTTAATTATATTAAATGATTAATCACATGAAACATAACATATCTAATCATTCGAACAATAAAAATGCTGTTAATTTGTAATAGTGTGAGTTCTTATAAGGAAAAACATTATGTTCTATAGCACTTTTTACTTTGCCGTATACTGAGGAAGTATTGTAATGACACAAAAATTCGAACTCTTAAGATGTTGTCGAACGCATAAATTTCAGATTTTATAAACATACACATACGTACACACACATTCAAACAATAAGACTTTTAAGCTTATTATTTATATTATTTAATATAATGTCTTTGAAATGAAAATTGCCTCTCGTATATCCAGGGAAATAACTTGAACCTATAGTAATGAGATTATTCTGATTTTATTGTGACAGATAGCCATTACATGCAAAGAATATTTAATGCCAGTTTTCGTCAAATTGTTTTGACAAATATGAACGGAAATGAAAAATCTAAGGTGAAATGAAAACCTGGTGTGATCTATTTATGTTTATATGAGTATTTTTATTTAACTCCTCATGAAAATTATAATAATATGCACGCAACAATTTATCATAATTAGAGATAAGAATCTTATGAAAATAAAATTTTATACCTCTGCAAAAGGACATCTTAAAATTTTTAAATTGGTGTAAAAATATTTTTGTTTGATATTATATTCCTAAGCTATTAAGGAAAAACAATGATTTTTCAATTACCTTTTAGAAAAAATGTAATAAAACTCTTCCTAAGAGAGCACTAGATACCTATAAGTATTACTTCAATAAACAATCCTTTTAAATTAACAAAAGATTTAATTAATTTTAAACTGCTTTCATTGACTTGATTTAATTATTACTCTTTGACAGAAGGATGGCTATCAAATTAAACATATTAATTAAATATAAATTATCTTTGAAAATTAACAAATCACTTTGAATTAAAATTGCTAAACATTATGAACTTTCAGTTGCTATTATAATCTATCTATTAACAAAAATAATATTGTTGTGAATCGAAATTTTTCAATCAAATACATATACCCTTGCATATACTTGTATACTCCATAATATATCATATACTCTTATATTTAGAAATTATAAACAATTCAATACATGATATTATTTTCCGTTCTTGTTCAGACATATCCAAGCATGGTTTGTCCTGTGAGCTGTCCAACAGAGAAAGAGCATTATAGTTCTGTAGTAATATTTTAGTAAATTAAGCCATTAGTTAACATATTTACTTTTTGCAATTTTGTAAATCGACAAGATTTATATTTATAAAATATATTTATTTTGTTTATAATGCTTAGATATAAATAAATGAAACTTATTTATTTAATTTAGTTTGTAAAATAATCTCTTACAATTAATCATTGCAAAGGATGCAAATTTGTTGGTCAAACTGACCTTTTTGCATACTTTAGGAATCTTATTTAGCACCAGTATATGAAGTTTCATTCCTTCTTGAAAAAAATTTCAAAAGAAATCAGTTGCAGATTTACACTTTGTTTAAACGAAAAGCTAAATTTATGATTGAGGAATTCAAATAGAGTTATCGTCCACTAAATTGGCTGCTGCAAATATCCAACAGTTAACAAATCCAACTACAGCCCAAAATTCAGCGTTGCAATTTTTTTTGAAGATTGTTTGTTAAAAATTCTCAGAAGTAAAATAACCCATAACCTTTTCCGACATCCTAAAGTTAATCAGTCATGTAATACTTATTGAATTTCTTTTGAAGTAGAATAAAAGAACAGTTGTATATAACACAGAATAAACTGAAATTAATTAAAAATTCAGAGCACTGTTCATCTTTTAAACTTAAAGATAGATTAATTTGAATATACATTACATTCCGAATATCCAACTTAAGAGGCGTAAGGGTAGACCAGATGGGGGAAAAAACCCTAGATCGGCCGTAGTTCAGTAAACTAATTTCTTTGCACACCATTACCCGGAGACAAAGTTTTTGTACAAAAATTCACTGTTACGATAAGCATAGACCAGACAGTTCGCAGTTCTATGAACTCATTTCTTTGCCCACCAATACCAGGAGACAAAAGTTTTTATACCGAAATTCATTGTTGCAATAGGTATGGTTCCGATATGCCTCAGTTCTATGAACTAATTTTTTTGCCCACCAATACCAGGTGACAAAAGTTTTTATACCAAAATTCACTATTGCAATATGTATAGACCAGACAGATTGGAGCTCTATAAATTCATTTCTTTCCCTGACAATACCAAAAGACAAAGTTTTTATACCAAAATTCGCTGTTACAATACATATTTTCTCTCTTTTTATTTAGTATTAAACCCTCCATTTATCTCAATCCACATAGAATGTAAATGCTCTGCGAATCACAGAAGCCTTTACCGGTAAACCATCGAGTTAAAATGGAATATCCTGCACTAGATTTTTTTAAATATTCTTAAATACTGCACTGTACGTTTCATGAATTTATTTGAGAAAAAGTATTTCAAAGGATATAAACTATTTACATTTTAACACACACTTTGTAAAGCCTAACATAAGCAAAAAGTTAAAGTCAATCGTAGGCCTAAATCGTAAGAAAATTGGCTGAAATTAATTTTATTTTTTACGGATAAATAATTATCCAGAAATGAAAAGGTAACACTAGGAAAAAGAATCAAACCTTACAAACAATTTTTAATTTTTGAAAAGACCTTAATAGATGGCTGCTTCTGTTACGCCTTGATTTCCTCATTTAAATACGATAAAAAAAACTAAGCCGATAGTCACAAACCGGATGCTCGGGAATGTACTGTACTTCAGTTTAAACCTTTTAAAAAGTCTTGAACCTTTTAAAAAAAGAAAAAATAATTTAATATTCTTATAGTTGTTTTTTACACACACAAACACACATGGAATAGAATTAATACTATTGAACTAATTTTAATCTGATACATCATCCAGATTAAAATCAGCACACATTTTTATTTTATAATTTCCTTTCTATACCCAACTTCTTTCTGCCATTTTTATTATTTCACTGTCAAGTTTCATTCATAATGTTGAAAAAGTGAAATTCGCTCTCTTCTGAAAGTTTCAAGTAGGTCAAGGTAGATCACTACACAGGTCACTTTCGGTTTCAAAGAAATCGCTCTTGATTTCTTGGTAATTCCGAAATCATTATAAAAGGATGTCGCTCTTGTCGATTTGAAATGCATCATGTGGTTGACTAACACCACTGGACTCGATATCGTTTTATTTTTGATACTTGCTTTCCGATGACTTTTTTCAATTGTTAAGACATCATGTCCTCTAGAGCTTGAGAGCACTGCGATTGTCATTTGTGCGGTCAATATTGTTTTCTCTTTGACCCAGTTCCCCCATCATTGCTGAAATGGTATGCAAATACATCCGTTACACGATAGTGTGTGCAGAAAGAGCTCTTGACCTAAACTGTGACGGGAATGTTTTCGTTGAGACATCTTGCTTGCCTCCTACATAATCTTTAATGTGATGCGTGATAATAAAGACGAATGTGATCTTATTTATGTGTATGATAGTGCTCTACAGAGTATACTATTTGATACAAAAATTAGTACTTATGATATAGTTAAAAAAATTTAGCGTGAATTTTAAAAAAATTTAGCGTGAATTTTCTTTCCATCTTCAACAGTAAGGGATGCCGGCGTACTGTCACAAGGGTAACACGTCTTCCCCGTGAAGGTCGGGATAGCCTGGTCGGTAGAGCGTTAGAGCCGTATTCCTTAGATTGCGAGTTCGATCCTCGCCAGCCAAAGATTCACTGAGTGTGTAGTGGCTATATATATTGGTGGTACATATATACTGCCTCCCAATCTACAGATTCTTGTATCATATCAATATGAAGATTGAAGACTGGCTTTCTGGCACAGAGGTAGGCCGTCTTCTTCGTGTTGTGGGAGTCCTGGATTCGAGTCCCGGTTCGGGCATGGTTGTTCTTCTGTGTGCTATGTGTGAGATGTGTGAATTTGCTCCCCTGTAAAAAGGGGCTGTGCAAGCAAATGTGGTGAATTTGTAGCTAAAGTCGTACTCTTGGCCCTAGTTGGCACTACTTCAAAACAAGAAACGCGTCTTTCGACTTAAATATGCTGCTGTGACAGCAGCGGGCTTATCCATTGGTAAGTGTCATAAGTAGCAACAACATATGAAGATTGAAGATATGTTACCAAAACAGAGATTTAATTTAACCAAACAACATATAAAATATGCCGATATAACCTGGTTGTTAGGGTGTTGGATTTGCATCCCTTGGGTTGCGAGTTCAAACCCACCACCCATTGACTCTGTGTGTGTGTGTGTGTGTGGCCCACGTTAAATCTGTCGTGGTCACAAAGCCCACCGTGTCGAGAGTAATATCACTAGAGGTACTGGGTTAGCGGTGATCGTTATCTGTTCCAGATCTAAATTATGATCTGTGGGTGAATGAATGAGAATGCATGAATGAAGTCCGCCCCCGTGAAAAGGGTTGTGACGTGTGTGTAGCTAAGTCGTACTCTCGGCCCTAGTTGGCACTATTGAAAATCTAGAGACGCTTAAGCTGTTTAAATCGTTGACGAGCCAATCAGTGGACTTTAAAAAGTGCCGCAAATAACAACAACGTCTTCCCCGTGATCTGGGCGTTCTGTGTTCGATTGGTGACTCGAGCCTGGTTGTTCTTTATCTGTTCTATCTGTGATATGTTTGAGTGTCCATCCCACCTGTGAAAAGTGGCTGTGTAAAGGAATGTGATGCGTGAGTAGATGTTCTGTACGTGATGTCTTTATGTAATATGTTTTCTACATCTGTATGTCCTGTGTGATACTTAATGGGGCTCAGGAATTTTTAAACGTGAAATAAATAGTAAGGGAGTTATGGAGAGATGATTTTCGGTGTGTCTTTAGAATCTTATCAGCATCTGTAAATTTTTCTGATAACAAATCATGTGAACCACTGTCGTAAATATTATTTTTATAAAGAGTCCATTCAAATCGTCAGTGAAGGTTTCATATCTTACGACGTTCATAATATATACATAACAAATTAAAAACAAAATATAACGCATTAATGATTAAAATGCCCACCTGTTTCACTTAGACATCAGAATTGTTAGAAATCGAATCTCAAACCCAAGTTATCCAGTCTGAAACCTAAGAATAGGACGTTAATTACTGCTTTGTAACCACATGATGTTAAGCCCATCCTATTTTTGAGTTTGTACTTATAAATAAGTGATAAATATTTGTCAAGAATTTACTTCGTTATTCCAAATACGAATTAAACTTAATTCTAGCAAATTCTCCATTCACCATAAAAAAAGGATGTTTCTAATGATTTTTTCAGCAAAATAAAGTAACTTGATGTTTCTGTTTCCTAAAACGAGATGAAATTAGTAAGGATGATTTTCTTAGAAACATAAAAATATGGTTTACTGAGAACAATTTTTATCGGAATTAACTTTTATGTCAGTAATTTGTTCCACCTTATATTTTAAGTGTTTGTTTCAATACCACAAATTCAAGCTTTAACTAGAACCGAAAAGCCACAGCATGATTTTTCAAAGAATTTTTTCTATAAGAAAATAATATTTTGTTAAAATCATTAAAAAGCCGCAGCATGATTTTTCAGAGAATTTTTTCTATATGAAAATGATGTTTAAAAAAATCAAAACACATGTTAATGACAACTATGGCAGCATCTTGAGCATTGAAATTTTATGAAATATAAAAGTAACACATCCAATTCATTATTTCTGATATCCTAAACGGGACCTAACCCAATATATATAGGATAGGTATAGCCTTGAAATTTTCAGAGACAATAGAAAATGACATCTATAGCCATCAAATATAATTTTATTAATAACCAGAATGAAGCGATACCCCGACATATTAATACGTGCGGTGTAAACGGAATAATTGAACCGACACGACAGGGACGTTGGATATATTCAGGAACTAAGGTACACGAAAAATAGCATCCAATACGATTCATACCTTCTGACCATCCTCCTTGAAAGAGGCGTAGCTTTACATCGACATTGAGACAACTCAGCCCCATAATATTTTTCTCCTCTCAGGGAAGCGAGAACCTGCTTACTTATAGGGCAACTTCTTATCCTCAAATCTGAAATGTCGCGAGTGAAATTGATTTAGTTAACAAAATAATTATTGTGGTTTATTTAAATGATTTTCTAGATAACGTGGGCCAGAAATATGTTTTTGGTTGTGGAGTCTATTACTGACCAGTTCGTTACAATCAGTTTGCCAATAGAAATATGATGTATATATTACTTGAACAGAGGTTCCTGAATCGGCAAGAAGTAGTGGCTAATCTGTCATGTTTGTATTCGCTTTCTTTGAAATACCATACCAGGGACAGAACATAAAGTAATCTGAAAAAATTTACAGGTAAGTTGGTCATAAGGATCAAAAATGCTAAAACGCTCTGTAGTTTAGCATTTTTGATCCTTCTGTAGTTTTGATGAAGGCCCTATTTTTAATTTTCGTTGTAAAATTATCTTTTTTTTTATCCCTACTATTAGGTCACACTCTCCCTATGTATATTTATATATATTTTTTTCAAATTTTCAATTTCTAATAAAATACTTTTTATTTATCCACTCGAGTTCAAGTACATTTTCTATTATGTCAGAACATGATGCTGTTCTTGGGATGAGGTTTCTTCCATCAATCAAAACTCGTAGACAAAAAAAAAAACCCACCGTAAGCGAAACATTTAAATTTTATTATTTGCTTGAGCATCTAAAAAAATCAGCTTTTAATAATGCGATGTCATTGCATTTACAAAAGCTCTGATTTATAAAAAATTAGTTAATGACTACAGCAAACAAAACCTTGAAAAAATGTCATTGTGAGCACTGATTATGTGAAATGAAATAAACAGGAATGTGATATTTTTTTAAACAATCAATGCAAGACAAAGTTTTTTGGATCGTTTGCAATACTAAAGGGACTCATTCAATGAAACAATTAAAATGAATAAAAATATAATTTAATTTGCACGTGGTGTTTGGCCGTTCAAGAAACGATGTTCTGATATAATACACTGAAATATACCTAGTAGACTTCGTTTTAATCTTTTTTTAAAAACTTGTAGTAAATGACATTTGGCGTTAATACAGTTTTTTCAAATACTCATTAATTAATTAATTAAATTATTTTTTAATACTTTTAATAGAGTTTTATAAGTTTGTTATGAAAATTGAAATGAACAGGGAGTAACTCAATCGGTAAAAGGAAAGAGTTTCGGTATTTTTCACGTGAAGGTGAAAAATGCGAGTTCAATTTGCGAAAATCAATAATATTTTGATACATTATCCATATTAACCGTAGTTAATTAGTAAAAAGTAAATAAAATAAAAAAAATTCTTTGTTTTCATCAGTAGTAATTGAAGTAATTTTTTAAAAATATATAATACTTGTTTTAAAGTATTGCCTGGTAATTCATCATTTAATTCGTGAAACAACATGATATGAATAGTATATTTAAAATAAATGGTATTTTGTCTTTTAAATGAAGAAATACATCTAAAAGTGATTTAAAAGTTCACCTGCTAAGAGAACGAATCATTCTTTTGTGCACTAAACAAATGAATTAGAAATGCTGCTCCATGTGTCGGCTAATAATAAAG
>JAOUZG010022297.1:218570-267057 GCA_026289955.1 Argiope argentata
TCACTCAAATATTTGTGGAATTTTCACTCAAATATTTGTGGAATTTTTTTGAAAAAAAAATACTTTACTATTTGCGACAATTATAATTCCTAATCATTAATAAATGTTTGGAAAGTAATATGTTTAGTTCTATCTGAATTTCTTCTATAAAATACAGTTTTAAAGCTGACTTTCTTATATTAAGGGCTTTGTTCTCAGATTAGTAGATTATTTTAACTTTTGAGAAGCAAAACATTAAAAACACGTTTTTATGAGCGATTTTCTTATACTAGAAGCAAATAACAAAGTTATTGCATTTTATCGATTTAGCAAAACCAGGCGTGGTCTCTCCAAAATCTTCTCGCATATTCTCCAATAAAGGCAATCCTCCTTGTCACTCCACAACATTCTGAATTTTGAGTCAAACTCCAAATTTTATTGGCAAACTATAGTGACGAGGTATAGAATTTTGGTGTAAATATAGTATTTTAAAAGAATCTGTGGAAACACGTATTTTTGATGTGTTTTTTATCGGAAGATCAACAAATTTCATTGATTTATACCATGAATGTGGAAGCACAAACTGACAAATAACCTTCAATAAGCGGATTCAGCTCGAAAGGTGATAAATACCTATTTTAAATGCTAAATGTGCTTACCAAATTTTATCCAAATAGATCATTATGTTTCACAGTTATCGAGCCCACTTATATTCGGACCAGCCAGATAAACTTCATCATAACGGTTTTCTTTCAAAACTTAAATGAAATTTAAAAATTTCGTTGCAATTCCAAATCCAAAATTTTAGCAGTTTGGCTTAAAGCGTTTTTGAGTCATTCATGTTGACAGAAAAATGGATAGATAGACAAAGATGATGTTAAAAATGCGTTTTTTGAACTCGGAGATATTTTCGTTCGTTAAAATCCTGAATTCGAATTCTTCCTCGATTACAGTAGCATCCTCTATTCTTCATATAGGATTCAGTAAAAAAATACAATGAAGATGTAAACTAATTTAAATATAAAAATTAAAATTTATTATCATATTATTGTCATTATCTGGTTTGCAAACAATTTTTCCTGTTGTCGTGTTCCGCTTTACAACGGAAGGAGGGGTGAGGTAGCTTCTGAGGGTATGGCCCCTTGGTCACGGTCGGAATATGTTGTATACAAAATTGGGGAAAAAATGAATCTAATTACCGATTAACATATTCAAATCTTTATTACCCAAATCCTTAGTCCTTATTGCTGATTAACATTACTTCTAATCATGATTTGTGGGTGGGATTCACAATTTCTTCGAATTATCGTTTGACAATGTATTTTAAAACTTTCTGTGTCTTTGCGCATGCATTAGGATGGGTTTAATTCATCAAATTAGGAGCAACAGAAACCTGAAGAGAGGGAATTGTTTACATTTAACCCCTTGACTTACGAATTTAACTTTCTAATTAGATGGCACATCCTATTTTGGTCATTTATTGTTAATTTGGTTTTTTTAATAATATATGGAGCATTTTGGATATTAAAGCGTTTCGAATTGATTTTTGTGTATTTAAATACTTGAATCCTGTAGTTTAGTAGCAGAATTTAAATTTAAAAAATTCAGAAATTAGATGCTTTTGTCAGACATGTCATAGTATTCGAAGAAGTAAAAAATAAAATAAACTCGAATTATTCGTAAATTGAATTAAAATAATACAGTGATAAACGACACGATATTCACATATACAACGTGAAAAAAAATTGAACAAAAAAATATCTAGTAAGGCGAAATTCATTCTCAAAGAATGATGAAGAATTCCGGAAATGTGCTCATCCTTCCGCGTCTCAACCATTAATGAGATAGAATCTTCGAAAAGTGGAATTCTGAGAATATCAAAACGAACATTAGATCACTCTTTTTCCAATTATCTTTTGATTACAGTAGAGAAGGAATTGGCATTTTAGAAAGTAACTTTAAATTACTGGCTTGAGTCACCAGTTGCCGATATATTAATTGCTGAAAGTTAGAACATAGGATATTCCATAATCTTCCCCATTCAAAATGGGCGGGTTTTCAAATACACCAGAGATCTATTTAGAGTACAAGAAAAAATTTTCCTTTAATTAAATTTTGTATCTTCATTTGGCTGATATTAATGATATACTCAACTTAGTCAGATTAAAATCAAGTATTGTTTAAATTTCAGAACATTATTCTTAAAGCACTCTGTTTTATGCTTTCAGATTCACTTATGTTATTAGTGTGGTTTAAATATTTTGCATAGCTGATAGTTTCAAGCGCCAACAGTCTAGGCGTTATATAACAGCAAACTTCCTGTTTTAGTATTTAAGTTGCCTTAAAATATTTTGTGAATTTTTACTGTTTTAAAACTATTTTTTAACTAATTTTATATATGGCTGATATTGATCCGAATTCTCTAGAGAAATGACACGGAACTAAATATTTTATTTTAGTTGGTTTATTTAAAACTATTTATACTAGTGTAGAAACTGAAATAAAATAAATAGAAGATATCTGGTTTGGTCGGCAGATGAGAGCAAACTTCCGGAATTTATTTTCCCTGAGGGCCCCCTTACTTAGCTTAATCCGCATTAGTTAGAAATTATTTTTTTATGACATCGATTCAGAACCTAAATAAGGATTATATTCTGGTTAATTGGGTTTAAATAAATTTAATAGTTTCTATAGAAATAAATTGTAATTTTCAATATTAAAAAATTTTCCCAACAATTACCCGTTTTGTGTTAGAAAGACACAAGACTAATTAAACGAAGAACTACTCAATTATTTGTGGCCAGATTTTATTTCAAAATACAGAAAATGGCCTTTAATTTTATTGATAAATTCTAATTTTTAACTTTTTAAAATACAGGGTAAGCATATAAAAATTTCTACTAAAGAATGCAGGATAGAAAAATAGGTGAAATATATTATTTGATGGGTTTTCTTATACACATATGCAGTAAAAATGACAAAACCTTTTAGAAATTGTTGAATCAACTGGATTATTATCATAAAAAAGTAAAAAAAAGCTTTATTTTATTTGATGAGCATGGTTTCCAACATAGAGCATTCTATTTCAATTTGAAGTTCAATAGCCTAAAAAGTCTAAATAGGCAATAGTCTAAAATTTGTCAGTCGTTAGGTTTTATTCATATACATAATAGAAAGAATACATAAACGTAAGAAGCAAAATAGTTTGGATTATTGCTGCCATTTGGATTCACATCTAAAACTCTAAAACTCTAGAATATCTATTATCCGTTCACTTATATGCAAAATTACATTTTAAAGAATTCAACAAGATTTTTTTTAATTCTTCCGGATGCAAATAGTATCAAGGAAAAATAAGGTAATCGTTTTTGATGGAGTATTAGTAGGTTTGAAAAAACCGGGTGCCATAGAACTCCATTTGGCTTGTTTGCAGTGATACTTAGGGTGATATTTCAGAGTCGCCCGTACAAACTCTTGTGCCTTTCCACAGGTAAAAGGGTTTGTAAGAGTACAAGGGTACAGTCACAAGTAGAATTTTTTTAAAAACGGAAGATTCTGTATGAAGACCCTATGGTGAATATTCCAAAACTTCCCAAAAGGATCTTTGCAAGTTCTTTCACGGACGGGGAAAACTGCAGGTTCGAGAAGGAAGTTTTGACAATCGGTTGGGATATTTTGAAGCACCTACCATACAGCCCAGACAGATTTCCATTTGTTCGGATCCGTGAATAGATTCCTCGATTGTGAGAATTTTGATTCTAACGATGATCCCAAAAGATCCGTCTGTGTTAAACAAGATCAGGAGTTTCAAAATAATCCAGGACTATGATAAATACCACAGTATGAAGGTCAGTTACGGCGAAAAGTAATAAATCTAGTTTCGTATGTTATGTATTTATTTTTTTAATATTCTGGATTATGTGCATAATTTGATACCTTCTCGCATATCCTGCTTTTGTATCATTAATCTCTATACACAGCTGACGTCCTGGGATAGAGGTAGCGCGTCTTCCCCGTGGTCTTAACGTCCTGGGTTTGAGCCCTGGTTCGGGCATGGTTGTTTTCCATCTGTTCTGTTTGTGATTTCTGTATGTAATGCGTTGTAAACATCTGTACGCTCCGTGTGATATTTTTAGGTGCACGGGTTTTTTGTCTAAAATTTCAACAAAAAAAAATCTCTATATACTTATTTAAAGCGTTGTAGATAAAATATAATACAGAGAAAGAATAAAAAATATATAATACAGAAAAGTTAATGGAATTAATTCACACGTTCAAATTGCCCATTGTACTACGAAATAGCGTTTCAACAAATTTTGGATGACAAGCATATTGCTATATAATATTTTTTGTCATTTGTTTTATTTAAAGATTTTTATCTCGGAATCTCTATGAATTTATTGTGCAAAAATGATGCAATTTTTTTCTAATTTATTTTTTAAAAATGCACCAAATTTAACACGACTCAAAGGCATTGGAGACTCGGAGAAAGACAACAAAGACTCGGAGTTGGTGTAATTTTAAAAGCCTCGAGAATATTCTGGGATAGAATAGCCTGGTTGGTAGGGCGTTCGATTCGCATCGCTTGGGCTGCGAGTTTGAACCCACCAGCCGAAGACTCTCGAGTGCGTTTAAATTTGTCGTGGTCACGAAGTCCTCCATGTAAACAGTTATACCACAGGAGGTACTGGGCCAGAGGTGAACATTCTCTTCCAGATCTAATTTAAGATCTTTGGATGAATGAATGAAAAGCATGAATGAAGTCCGCCCCGTAAAAAGGGTTTGTGTCGTGTGTGAGTTAAAAGTCAGACTTTTTCTCTTGAGTGTCAGGGGTCCATACCCTCTTTCATCCATTATAAAGCGGAACTCGAGAACCACAACTGACTATTCTATTAATAAAATTAAAAACAGAAAATAATATAAATAATGACGCTACACTTTGCAGAATATATCAACTAGTATTTAGTATAGAACTCTATATTATATTTAAAGAAATATATATTCAAATAAATATTCAATTTTGTAATATTTATGCAACACATCAATTTACTCTATTAATAAGTACCTTTTTGCGCTTTTTTTGAATGTATGGATACTTTTGAATTATTTACGTGCTTGTGACATTATAAAGTGAACAACTGTCAACCACTAATCATGTTTTTACCTCTAACAACTTAATAATTTGCAGCATGAAAAAATGAGCCGAATCTCCATATTTAAACATTATTATATTTTTAATTCCATGTTAAAATTGATATAGATATTTTTAATTTTTTGAAATAAATAATTAAATTAATAATCTACAGTATAAAAGGTTTATTGGATAAAATCATTTTGATTGCCAAACTAGCATAATATTTGCTTATGATAGAATAAGGCATTTGACAGGTGAAAGAAAAAGTTTGACGTCAGATATATCTGTTATTTCGAATAGCAAAAAATATTTGACTCTTTTATAAAGAAATGTTCGTGAGGAAATCGTGTTCTAATTTTGGAGGAAAAGTCTTCTGAAAACAACCGCAAATGTTTTGACATTTTGATAATGTTAGCTCGGAAATTGATTGTTTTTTTTCAGTTGAATTCCGTTTTTATTTCTTTTTTAATTACCAGACGAAAGAACCATTTTCTTCCTTTTACATATGGTATGCAAAATAAAAAGGGTATGCAAATAAAAAATATCTATTGTACGTTATCGAGAACATTTTTTTAAAAAAGGCAAAAATCTCTATTGTATGTTATTGAGAACATTTTGATAGCATTAATTTGGTAACTAACTAATTAAATAATAGAAATTAGTTCTTACTATTAGAAATTTTGAAATCGTTTTTTTAAAAATAAATCTAATTCTCTTATTTAGTTGTATTTTCAAAATGTCAACTTAAATAAGAACTTAATAACAACTTTAACAACAATTTCATTTACGCATGCTCTAAAAATATACATAAATGCTATTAAATAAGATTCTGATAAAATACAAATTGTCCCTGGAAAAACTTTATATTCCGGATCAAGCTCTAAATTTTAACTGCTTTAATTTCAGTCGATAAAAGTTTAATAGTTATAAATTTTCTAAATTTTCAAATTAAAAAATTGTCTAATATTAATTTTTGAAGTTGTGCAAACAATACAAATTTTTCAACTTCCGTCAAAAATTTAATAAGCAGACGATTGCAGTCATTCAGGTTAATTCGCCTTTAATCAATTTCAAGGAGGTTCGTTTAAAATAGCTGGTGGCGCATCTTTTAATCTATGGATGAGCAATTGATAAGATTCTTAGTTGAAAATGACAAATTAAGTTGCCATTTTGTATCTACTTTCCAATCTTTTCACAATTATTTCATGAAATGCTTCTGATATATTCTATCAAAGGTCTAGTTTTATCGCCATTACATTTGATTATTTAAACTTAAAGTGATATACGAAAACAGTAAGCTTAATTTAGTAAGTTTCAACTCATCTTTACTAGTAATTAAGATTAATATATGATTGTCTTTGTAGGCGCTCTACAGGACAAATTGCAGGACCAAATTTGGCTGGAAACCAAATATGTTTTGGAGGATAAAATGCTCGCATTGAAGCGAAATTTTTAATTTAATAAACAAGGCAAAATTTTGATATTTTTCGCGGATAACTTTTGAAAATATTACAGCACAAATATGATTTTTACATAATGTTAGAATTAAACAATTTTACTTTTCGAATGTAATAATATGTTGACATAAAAATTTGCTAGTTTTTTTTTAAATATTTTAAGCTTATTTTATAAAAATATTTTTTAACGATATATTTTGAATTCAACATCTTTTTCATTATTGATGAGTTTTTTTCACACTGGACTCTCCTTACCCCATTCTTTATTCTTCTTTATTCTCTTTTATGGGACGAAAGCCAATATTTGTTTCTTTTTTAATAACTCGCCTAATTTCTTATAATTCCGTTAAAAAAATTTAAAAATATATATAAACAAAGCGAAATCAACGATCGGAAATCTCAAATTATATCATGTGAGAACATTATTTTTTAAATCATAATTTGTCTTAATTTAAGTCATTAACCTGTTTAAACTAGTTTGAAACAAACACGAGACTTCTCTATCGGTCTCTTTCCCTCTATAATATCGACAGATTTCGATATTAAATAACAGCTATGATGTCATAATTCTTTTTCAGATTTTTAAAAACGCGACTGCTGTCAAAGAAGCCTACATAATAATAATAATAATGCAATACTGTTAAAAGCAAGTAAAAAAAATTCTTCAACCGATATAATCCAGTGGCCCATTTTTTTTTTACCCTCAAATTACGGAGATACCAAAACTTATCAACCAAAACAACATAATTGTCTCACGTGATAATAAAAAAAGCTTTTATATAATTACTACTTTTAATCAAGTATAAAGGACCTTTCAGTCAAAAATAAAACGTTTATCAAATTTCTACATTCATCTTTTCTCTTTCTTATGATTTCTTTTTAACATAGAGATAAAAAGA
Source organism: Argiope argentata (assembly GCA_026289955.1). Taxonomy (NCBI): domain Eukaryota; kingdom Metazoa; phylum Arthropoda; class Arachnida; order Araneae; family Araneidae; genus Argiope; species Argiope argentata. Next base: position 226,040 of record JAOUZG010022297.1, read on the forward strand.
CTTAAAAATAAGAAAAGAAAGGAAGAAAGAAAGAAAATTGCTCTTTCAAAAAGTATCCGACAGCTACTTATTTAAACGAAGATAAAAAAAAAAAAATTAAAATATCTTAAGGTACTTTTCCCAGAATTACTCCCCTTTGAACCTAAACGCCAGAATCTTGAGAATGGGGAAATCCCAAGCTCTTAGAAGTTTTACTTTTTTGAAACCAAAAGCGACTTAGATCTTCCGTATGACTAACAAGCGGGATTAACCGCGATCTGAAGATAACATTTTTTGTGGAAACCCGTTTTCCTTTCATTCAGCATCGGCGACCTTGCGGCGAGTTCCGTCACTCAGATTCGAGTCTTTTTGTAGACAATTCTGTGTATTCCCCCTCCCCCCCGAATGTCACAATCGAATTGTCACTCCCGCCGCTGCTTCCTCATAATCACTGTCGGTTACCGTTCGGAACGGCAGAAAACGTACGTTCTTGCTTTTTGAGACTCTGAAATGTGATACGCATTGGTCAGTAATGATTTACGAATTGAAAAAGTTGGATTGTTGTCAATAGTGCACGCTTGATTGAGCTCTGTGAAAAAGTAAGTTACGAAAACGTTTTTCAAAGCTTTTATTGTATGGTGATATTTTTTATAAACAAACAATGGTTTTTATTTTTTTTTTAAATAACAATATGAAAGCATTATCTAATTTTGTAAATTATGTTTGATACTCGGTCAATCTGTGAAGTTACTTACATGGATATATAACGTTCGAAAAAGCGGTTATAATTATTCTAAAAATTCTGTGAACAGGTAGGTTATACTAAAAGTTTTTCGCTTTCTCATTATACACCAGATGTTATACAATATTGTGCAATATTCATCAATATTATACATATATTATGCGAATATTAATTAATTAATGTCATGCAAGATTATGCAGTATTTGAGTACTATAAGGGAACGGTATCGATTCGAATTTCATAAACAATAAATTTTGTTAAGAAAATATCTCCAATTTTTGAGTTAATGTGATTAGCATTGATCAGTAATGATTTACGAATCGAAAAAATTGAATTGTTGCCAATATTGCACGCTTGGTTATGCTATGTGAAAAGGCAGGTTACGAATGTTTTATGAAATCTTTATTGTGTGATTATATTTTTATCAACAATGCATTTTATTTTTTAAGCACATATTATGTACATATTTTCCAATTTGATATAGATTTTGATATTTATTATGTAGTATTTGTTCGAATATTATAAGAATTATTTTTATTTAAAAACTACATTTTTAAATTTAAATTTATGTTTATCCGTGAAATTACTAGTATGGATATGTAATGTAGGAATAAACAGTTGCGAATATATTTATAATTTTGTGTTCTATTGCAGGATAGGATATGCTAACAGTTTTTTGTTGTTGTTGTTGTTGTTGTTCTTTATTGTATGGTATCGTTTGGAATTTTATAAGCAATAAATTTTATTAAAAACTATTTCTATTCAGTTAATGGGATAATAATGGTCAGTAATCATTTTAAGAATTGGAAAAATTGAATTGTTGCCAGTATTGCATGCTTGGATGAACTCTGGTCTGGTTACGAATATGTTTCCTGAAACTCTAATTAAATATGTGACACTATTACTGCAAAACCAACAATGGGTTTTATTTTTTAAATTTACCTGCTGAAGAAATAAAATTCGTTGTAGAGTATAAAATAGAAATATTTATATTTATTTTAAAAATTTGCTGCATCCTAACTGTTTTTAATACTCAACAAAAATGTGAAATTCTTTTTATAAATGTATAATGTTGCAAATATTTTGACAAGTCTGTGTTTTGTTAAAAGATAAAATAGGCTAAGTTTCTAAATTCTGAATGGAGCAATATTGGTTCGAATATTACAAACATTATTTTTATTTTAAAAAATATTTATTTTTAATATATTTTTAAATTTTAAATCTTATTTATTACGAGATGTGACGTTTAATGTACGATCGTATAATATTTGAAGAAAGAATTGCAAATGTTACGAGATTCAACCTTTTATTACGTGATCAGCTTGTGATACATGATGTATGACCCTGTAATATTTAAAATCCTTCTTCAAATATCATAAGATGAATCTATTTATTACGAGATCAATTTTTGATGCTTTGGAGAAAAAATCTCAATATGATTTTATAATATTTGTAGGTAAATCAAAAATATTTGAATAACTTTGCTTTTAGTGATAAAGTAGACTATGATTGTTTAAAAAAATTTTACCATGTAGACCTATGTCTTTAAAAAAATTCGAATTTTATAATCAATGAATAAAAAAAAAGATGGAAAAATACAACTTATTTTGTTAGACTCCTAAGAGAATTAGAAGAAAATATTTTCTTTAACAATGTTTTATCTTCAGGCTTTTCGTAATGCAAAATAAACAATATTCTCTAAGAGATCATTAATTTTTTTTCTTTTTTTTAAAAAGTGGTTTAGGTATTTGAATAACTATATTAATTGAGGATAAAATCTTGGATGAACCAGATATGTAGTTTAGCAACTTTTCAATAAATATTTTCTGGTTGTTGAATGGGGTATATTTTGACCACTCTTGGTGAATTAGATGAATCCCCATCAATTGTACAGATAACTAAGTATATGAAGCGTTTTCCTTTGTAGTTTTTATGTTACAATGCATATTTTTACTTTCTCATTTATGTTGTATGAAGTAAAGTAATCGTCCAAAAATTCAAAGATATATTTACGAATCCTTACGTTTCATACCTCCTTTGAATTGAAAAATACATTTTTAGAGTTATAATCTTCTATGGACGATAGTTCAAAAACACTTTGAGCTAGAGAGTTGAAATTAAGTATGTGGATTTCATGCTAAATTAGCAGATTTTTATCAAATTTTGATTAAATTCTGTTTAGATCAAGTTTGTTGTTCTATCTGTTCGAATATAAGTTAACACGATACCTACAAAAAAAAATAGATTGATAAAATTTGGTGATCACTTTTAAAATCTAAGCGTAGACACACCTATTAATCTAACTATGGGTTGACAGTCTCTCTATATGTACTGAAAAAACCCTTAAAAAGATAATTCAAAAATACCATGACTTAACTATATCAAATTTGGTATAGAAGTTGGGGATTACATGTACGATTTTGTGTCAAATCTTTGTTTCAGTCGATTGAGAAAACTTGACTAAAGCACAAATTTAATTTTTGGATGTCCTCAACACACGTCAGGGATTAATCGCCAAATATCTCGCCAAGAATGACGCAACAGATTCAAGAAAACTGACCAATTCCCACCAATGGTTAATATTTAGTGATTATTATACGGCAATGTCATGTAAGAAGGCATGACAAATTTATGAGAGTATCCAAAAAAGTTGTAGGGAGACAACTCCTACTAGTTCTAATTCGACTTTTCTTCAATATTCTTTATTTTTTTTAAATTTTCTTATTTTATTGCTTGAGATTGAAATCTCTCTCAATAAATTCAGTATAGGTATAGTTACTTCCCCAGCTATATGCGACATCTTTCTGAATTTAAAGGGCTCAAAATGACTTTGTCTTGATTTAATTCTAGTCTTGATCTTAATTCTGTCCCATTCTCTAAATTAATTGGCATATCTCTGATTATACTAAATTTTTAAATTGCATTTTCTTGTGCAACAGACCGTATCTGGAATCTTAAGCATTCCTTCGATAATTTAGCTTTTGGGGTTGAATTTTAATTTTCGTTTCACGTCAGAAGAGAATAGTAATTTCAAAATCTGTCTACAATTCTTTCTAAGCAATACGGAGAAAGCTTTTTTTTTTCTTTGCGTAAATCTTAAAATAGAGGCACACGTTCCTATTATGAGTGATGAAACCACTTTATATATATATATATATATATATATATATATATATATATATATATATTGGAATTGTTGCTAAGGTAAGAAATGATTGAGATGGGGCTTTGAGATTTGTTGCATAGTTGATAAAGGTATATTTTTCTGAAAGGATGTCGGATTTCAGTTGAATGAAAATTATGTGTAATATTCACTATCCTCTTTCTTTACTTTAATTCGTTTCTCCTTTCTTTAATCTTTTACCAGGAACATAACCTTGTATTTTTTTTACGCCTGGATATTTCCATGATTAAACATTGATACAAAAGCAAGTCCTTCTGTGAGACAAAAGTTTTATTCTTGAGAAAAAAACTGAATTGGATCATTCAAACTACTTGCCGAATTAAATGACTTTATTCAACAGTTTTAAGAGCTAAACATTGTGTTATCTTGAAATTTATCATACATTTTTGTCATCATAATAAAAGAAAAATTTAGTAATTCATAATGCTTGGCATTTTGGTTCAAGAAATGCATTAATTACGGTCAATGTGTTTATTAGTTTATTAATAATTATAAAAGGTTAATGCGATACATCGATTAATCCTTTTACAGGGTTTTATTAATAGTAACTGATTTACCCCATTAATCCTAACGTATGTGTTAGGGAAAAAAACTATAATAGTTTATTATATTTGAATGAGCTATGGAGATTTCAAACCTATAATCATGGTTTCTTAATAAATTATCTTTAACATGGTGCTTGTTATATAAAGCTTTCTAGAATAAGTTTCATTGTATTTAATATTGCTTAAAAGCATATATAGTCATAAATGGCCTGATTCACAAGTCGTATAAGGGCTGCAATGGCCTGCGGGCAGGATTTCGGCTCGTAAGCCGTAGGGTTTCTGGTTGGAGACATGATTCCACCAAAGAACAGTCATATAAGGCGAATAAATGTCCTCTTGCTCGTGTGTTGAAGAGGGGGGTGTCAGCTCAGTTGTCGACTTCATCATCTAACCATCGTTCAAAATTACAAGGTCCATTCCAAAATAACCCTAGTGTTGCTTTACAAAAGGGACGTTAATATAACTAAAATAAATGATAAGTCATATATGCTCTGAAAAAATACGACTATCTAATAAAACTGACGTCAAATATGTATATCTTAGAAAAGTAAATTTTTGCGAGTTAAAATTTCCTCTCTAATGATTATATTTCTATTCAATATGAGGCAAATAACAAGTAGAGAAATACTAATTTCTTCTCATATTTTTTTTTTCAGTTGTTCACATCCAAATTTCTTCAAAATTCTCAGTTAAAACAAAAATTTTGTCATGCTTTTGTCACATTTGATTACGCAGCTGCAACTAGCGCTTCTAACTTTCTTCACCATTTCTGCTGGCCAAAGTAAGTAGATGTGACTTATTTTTTAAATTTATTTCGTGTTATTTGTTCGAAATTGACAAATATCAGTTTCTTAAATGTTTTAACTACCCTTATATAGATTGTGAACCTGCATAGAAAATGCCCAATAAGGGATTATAGATCTTGTAATTGCTAATTCAGATTATTTTTTGCTGTTCATTTCTTACTTCAGTGCTTGGCTATTAAACTGATATGTACAATCAAACAAGTTAATAATACGAACAATCATATAAAAACTTTTTTTAAAGTCAATTCCTTCTAATAATAGGAATTGAAAAAAAATTAGCTAAGTTTTCATGGCGCCATCTGTTGGCTCGAAATCGAACTGTTCATATATAAAACATTATAAACTTCCTTAATTTTATTTTTAATGAATTAATATTTGAAAAAAAAAACTGTATTAACATCAGTATCGTCCACTGAAAGTTTAAAAAAAAGATGTTTTTAAAATTGTGTAGATGAACAAAAAGTACTTTATTAACGATTAAAAATTTGAACAAGATATATATAGGAACAGTGTGGACTAAAAGTAGGCATTGGAAAATAAATCATTTCAAGTATCTGAACTTTATACTAGTATTTTATAGCTTACTATCTTCGTTCATGAAGTTGTTTAAAAATGAGTTACTGTGCTCTTTATGGTGCTTAATTTTTATGATGCCATGCCTACTAGCAATTTGTAAAAAAGAAAAATCTGAATACTTACTTCACTAGAAGATGTTGCTAACTGAGTAGCATCAAGTTAGGAGCTGAATCACATTCTGACTCCACCCTAAAATAAATCTGAATGACCAGGCCACCACAACAGGCTATCCCCGGTCACGGAATAGCTCATCCCGTGATTTGTAGAGGATAGACGACCCTACAACAATTGTGTATCCAACCGGGTGATGAGAACCAACCAACATGCCTGAAGCTTCGCTTCTTTATTTCTGAGGTTTTGATACTGGGTTTTAGAAAATAAAATAATAGGAAATAATAAAACAATATAATTTGATACATTTGAGCTTTAAAATTACTGCACTTTAAAAGCAAAGCTTCTTGGCGTTGACAAACCAAAAGAAATGTATGATTCAACTAGTTGCCTATTTCAAAGATTTCCAACGGTCAAGTTTTTTGAGCCAAAAATTAAGAATGTAAAGAATAACTTTCCCTTGCATTTGTTGTGGTATTAGGATGATAGATTTTTTTATGTTGTTAAGCTAACTTTCTAAACTTTGAATAAGTTTTTACTCATAATTTGTAAATGAAACACATTAGCCTACAAATTTCAAGGTTTGTTCCGCTGTATTTTTATTTTTAACACATCCTTCCGTTTTTTGAAGATAGTACGCATTGAAATATTTTGAAATATATTCGAGTTCTTCGGCATGAACTGTTGTTTATAGATTCGCAAAAGCTATAGACTATCAGATCGTGCATATAGATAATAAGTGCATTAAAATTTTATGTTGACTTTAGAATAAGACTTTTTTTAGAATAAGGATGTATTGATAGTTTATAAAACGAAAAGTGAAACCAACATCTTTTAACTCTTTATCTACTGACGGTATTCATAAGTACCATTGAAATCAGATTATATTTTTGTAATAAGACAATTTTTGTCGATGGTATTCCAAAAAACTCGGCGAATGTAACCCAAATAGCGAGAAGTTAATATAAGCTAAAAGTAGGAACAGAAAATATTTAATTAACAATTAAATTAAGGTATTTCTATTAATTAAAATTTTTTCTTGAGTTATCTGGGATTATTCTGCAAGAAAACTGAACTACCGGTGCAAAAATGTAGTTGGAAAATTAATGGTAACATAAATCAGTAGATAAAGCGTTCTAACAAAAATGTATAATAAATCTTCATATTTTTTTTTTTAAAAATTGTTCTTACTTATAGAGGACCTAAATGTGGTCTTATAATGACAAAAAGAATGATTTTACATCCGTTTTACACGCATACACACACACACACACACACACACACACACACACACACACACACACACACTACTTTGTATAACGAGGAAATATTAAAAATTCAAAGAATTTTTCGAGCTAACTGCATCATTGTGTGTAATATGTTTTCCGCATTATGCTGTGTAGTTTTATTTATTTTATAAATTTTACGATCAATATATTATATATGTATAATCTATTTTATTATCTTAAAATATTTTCCATCGATACAAAAAATATCAATTTCCCATTAGATGAATAACAACAATTAAATACCTCATTCTTCTTCCAAAACTGTTTTATAGTTGTATTTGAAAACACAGACGAGCGCAGTAACCGTCAACCCAACGCCAACTGTGTGACGCCTGAGAATGAAATGGGCACGTGTGTGCGCTGGACCAACTGTCAGAAATTGCGACGCATAACTAATTGGAATCGTCTGCAGCCTTACGTTTGTGGCTTCGCCGGGAGTGAGCCTAGGGTGTGTTGTTCTATGGAGCAAGATAACCCGGATGTTTTCTTTCCTACAACGCCTCCTCCAAGACGGCCTCCTTCGAGGAGAACTACACCCCCGAGGAGGAGAACTACTACAACAACTACAACTACAACAACCACTACCTCCAGACGGCCATCCACCCCTTTTAGGCGGCCTGATGGGGATGGTGGAACTAAGCCACGCTTTTTGCCAAATAGTAAACATAACTTTTGCTGATCCTTTGCATATATATATTTTGCATGCCAATTTTTAAAAAGAAAATGCGCTATTATAAATCAATATTTTATAAACAATAATTTAAATGTTTGAATTATTGGTATTTCATTGCCCTTTCTCGAACTATCTCAAAACTTTCATTTATATTGTTCAGTTTTTAGCGTAGCAGGTTCGGACTGAATGGACTTTATTTGAGGACATCACAAACAAATTTATTTACGGCTATTTACAGGATGACTTGAGAAAGTAGAACTCCAGATAAACACAATCCAGCAGTCAACAGTCACTTACATCGTAAATGCAAGTCTTACGCACAATAAAAACAGACTGCAAAACAGCTATCGTATAGCACAGAAACAGTAAATCACAGCGAGCTCAATAACTCGTTGCGATTAACAGAAAAAAAAATATTCATTTCGCTAAACCAACCTGGCTGGCACGAAGCTCCTCGCCAAGCGTTGCCAACCTCGGTGAGCCCCGGCGGCGTTCACCCCCCTCACAACAATATCTTTTATTTAGTCCTCGAACCCGAAAAGGAGAATGAACTGGTACTCTGTCATTCCTTGTGATGTGAAAATAATGTAAACATATGACTTTCAGAAATCTTCAGGATCAATCATTTTTACATTTTCATCGGATGAAGAATTTGCTTATCTTGCATCGATTCTCAGCAAGTGTAAAGTATTCAAAAGTGCAGCTATGGAAGTTAGGAGAAGTCTCAAAAAGAGGCTTATAGCAATTATAATTTTGTATAAAGGGCGACAAAAAATACATAGTTTAAAAGGGTAATCACTTTAATGAAATGCCAAAGAAATAGGATTCATCTCCATTCATTCTCCTATAATTAAATAAATTTGTGAATATACATTTCTCTAAAATTTGTAAATTAAAATTCGCGCTTCAGATTGACTGTAATGCTACTGAAATTCCAATTGGAGCAATGTATGATGATTTTCCAAAAATTTAGTTCCAATGCAATTTATTTTATATACTCAGAATTAAAAATATTTCAGGAATCATTTTTATGATTTGGTTTAAACTTATCTAAACAAGTAAAATATATATAAAAAAAATTAAGTCCATTCCTACTTAGGTCAACAAAGAAAATTTTTATTTTAGTTACTTTTTATTAAACTAATACAATTAATATAAATAATTAAGCAAAAAAATTATTGAATTTCGCAAGAATTGAATTTGCATTCATCACTTTCGCGTGAAAAATTCAGAAAAACTCGTTTTTTACCCATTGAGCTACAGCCTGTTGATTTAGATTCACATTACAGACTACTAGAAGACTTTAAAGTATTGAAAATGAATTGAATTTAATTAATGAATTAATATTTGAAAAAACTATTAATATCAATTGTCATCCACAACAAGTTTTTTTAAATGTACTTGAATTTGAGTGGATGAATAAAAAGTATTTTATTAACGACTGAAAATTTGAACAAAAGATATAGAGGGAGTGTGAATTAATAGTAGGAATTGAATAAATCAATTATAAATAAGAGCCTGCTGACAAAGACATCAGGTTCCATTCTTAATTATCATCAATTGATTCTAATAAATGCTTAGAAAAAAAATCAATGTCCTTCATTTTGTTATTCCGCTCTCCAATACCTATAAAAGTGCTAATGCGAAGATTTTTTAGAGTAAACAAAATTACTTATGCTTTCACAACCATTAGATCCCCTGTCACACATTAGATCTTCTGTCTGAATGAGATTTGAATCCATGGGTTTCTAATCACGAAACAAAATGTTCTGTCACCGCAGCAAATCAGATCAGTAATTGAGAAAAAAATTGATCATACAAAAAAAAATATTAGATTTTAATTTTGGCTATAATTTCTTATTTCAATAGAAAAACTTAAATTGAAGACGCATTTTCTATTTAGCACTCACTTTGTTTCAATCTCCCATGTGATTTTTATTGCCTTATTTTTGTTTAATAACTCTTTTTATATAACATGCCATCATTTGTTGACTTGATGCCATCAATTCATTCCATATTTTTGAAGCTGATCGATTTCAGCGACTTGATGCCAAAATGCGTTTTTGTAACTAGAGCAAATATTCGTTCAGTTTCTATTTAAGCCCAAAAGTCTTCTTAATAGCATTCATTCGCACGTAAATTGAGAACTAGACGATTGATTGGAGTAAATTATCTTTATTTAAGCAATCATCAGAGATATGATATTCTTTTTCATGGAATCTCTTGAGAATGAATCACTGAACGTTTTCAGAAAGATAAAAACAATTAAATAAATATGCCTTTGATTACATTATCAATGTTGGTAATGGATAATACATTTTTCAATATAATCTTATTCCTAAATGATAATTTTTCCCCCAGATTGTGGAACGACGCTCTTCACCAAGACGCGGGTGGTTGGAGGCCAAGTTGCTGAAAAGGGAGGATGGCCATGGATGGTGAGTGTTGGATCTCGTTGACAAACTTCTAGATTGCCAAACGTTAAAAATTGCTAGAAATCTTGAATAAAACTATTAGATATACTTATAGCCTTATTCTGAATGACAATACCATTTAAATGGCTTTGAGTTTTAAAATAATGTTAGGAATTTCGTGTAATTAGATAAAAAAAATTTCATGTAAATATTTGTTAATAATTTAATTGTATAGAAATTATTTGTAATGGAAGTGTGTATCAGTCTGAGACTGTTCTAAGGGGAATTACAACAGAAGATTATCACATTTGATTAACTTGGCGATGTGGTGTGTTCGCGATATAACGAGGTCACTAACGGATTTTACTAAAGACCAAAATGTTCCGCGGAAACTGAGAAATAAGATTTATTCCTAATATTTTGAGAATGAATGACGGAGGACCCGTACTTAAGATCTTCCATTTTGAACGTAAGGTGAAAGGCATTATGGTACAACCGACCTAATTAAAAATAGAGCGTACGTCTGCATAAGACTTTGATTAGTCAATGAAAGATAAGTAATTTGGTAAACTGGTAAAACATATAATTCAAACTCGCTAGCACAGGGGATGCCATGCTTCACACAATATATTTTTTATATAAAACTCTGTCTACGATTCATTTATATATATATATATATATATATAGTTTGTTTTTCAATACTCCTAAAATGCAATTTAACTTTTTCCAAAGGATCGGTTTGATAGTAAATTGGTAGCAGTGTGATTCCATGATTATGAAGATTGCTGAAATATAATCAATGAATAGTGAACAACGGCACTATATCACCAAGTTTTAATTTATGCTAGTAAAGAAACCTTTAAAACATTAAAAATATTCATCCATGACTTTTTCCATATCGTCTATCTGTCTTAACATTTTTTTAATGACTAATATAAAAGTTGTAAAAAGGTTTTTAATTTTGAGCAAGCAGCACACGATACCGTTGAGGGAAAAAGAATTTCACTTTACAATGATTTCACTGGTTTTTATAATCGTCTATTTCATTCGATTTCCTCATTAAACATTCTTATGGTGATTATTTGATTGATCACGAAAGAGACTGAAACTAGTTTCTCTATTCCAAAAGTGCAAGCATATAGAAACTGAAAACTAGTTATCTAAACTTTTAAAACGGATGTGATAAGTGATTTCATTTTTTTCTAATCTATTATTTTAAAAATCAATACGTATTTTGTACTTGCAATGTATATTATTGAATATTTTTTTCTGCTAAACCTTATTTTGTCGTTACTATCATTTAAAATGAAAAAAATAAAATGTCTCCAAGTATCAAAATGTCATCGCCGTGAAATTCCTGATTTATTATGCATCTGTGCTAGTTTCTTGGTCGTTTCCAGCAATTAGAGGAATAATTTTTGATATTTAAGAACTAAGAAAACTGATTAAATCACTCCTATGCTGAACGATTAGAATTATAGGCTCAAAATTACATATTAAGATTACATACATAAGAAAAGAAAGCTAATGCATGTTATGAATGCTTGTTAAAATTAATCTAGGAGTCTTGAAAATGCATTTGGTATTTCCACACACAAAAAAAAGTATTAAATTTAATATTTATCGTAATAAAAGGGGGATTTCCTTGTTATTGAAATCGTGGTTTATTAGTGTGGTTATTAATACAGAGAAAATAAAATATAACTTGGTTTACAGGCGGTAGTCTTTGTGGAGAAGAGGAACGGTGCCCGAAGTCCGGATTGCGGAGGCGCTCTTGTGACGGACAGACACGTGGTCACGGCTGCCCATTGCGTGGTGACCGGAAGGGGTTCTACGACGTGAGTATCGTTTTCGTTTACTTCCTTTAAAAGAATTGATGGCCATTAAGTATATTGATAGTGAAAGCATAGAATTGCATAAATTAACTTATTATGCAATATGTTGACAATGTGATAATGTTCAGAATTTTCGTCCAGAATATGACCAAATGTTAGTTTTATTGATAAGTGCGATTCATAATGTTGTAAAATCAGTGCAGATTATATTTAGCTGTTAGGAGCTTAAATATAAATGACATAAAGGCTTTCAAAATAAAGAACTTTTCTTTTTGAAAGAATAAATGCTGAATAGGATATTTGAGTTACGTTTGCTATATTTTTCAACTTTGTACATTCAACTCCATTTTCTTATGGACTAGAAATCGTGCATGTACCGCTTGATTCAGCGAATTAGTTTGTGAGAAATTAGATCATCAAAGACATTTTTTAATTTCAGAAGTGTGTTCAACCTGAAACATGTGTTAATCGTAATGAAATTATTATAAGTGCCCAGATTTGTTCTGGTGCAAGAACGTTGGACTGCAACCAAAGTTTTTAGATTACGAAACCTGATTCCGTAAAAGAGTGGAAAACGAGATTATATTTTCGCACTTTAATTACAGCTGAAAACTGAAAAATCGTCTCTTTTTTTTCGTATCATATAACTACAAAATGATCTGATTAATTGAACTTTCACCCTGTACAATAGCCACGTCTCTAAGAAATTGACCTTTCTTCTATTTCTTAATATTTTCTAGTTGCAAGAAGTTTTTTTAAATTTTTTAACTATCTTTTAATATATTTTCCTTAATTTATTAAAAGATAGTTTTCCCAACCAAATTTTTTTAAAAAAAGCACGCATATTGTTATGAATTCGGGATTCTTTCAATTTGTTAATTAATGAAGAAACACAATCGACATGACTCAGTAGAAAACAACGACTTTATTAACACGAATACGCAGACGGCAGATGGACATCCGAGACGTATACAAGGAACGCACAACATCACACTACAATAAACAAGTAGTAATAGATAACCCACAGCATAAGTAGTAATAGATAATAATAACAACCACAGTACACAAAGAGGTCAAACAGAATTCAGGAGATGAAAATCTACTAGGCGCCTCTCTACGTTCTTTCCAAACGTCAGCAATTCTGCACGGTCTCCTCGCCTTAGTTGTAGTGAGCTACCACCCACTACTTCACAACTGGCTGCTTTACACACGACACGCGGCTGCTTCTGGGATTAACACCAGGATTCGGCATCAAGTTCAATTCAGCAAATGCTTGAGCTCTATATAACGCTTTTGCTCCTTTGCACTGATTCAACTATTCGCCTTTAACTCGTTTTGCAAACTCTAAACCTTTTAACGACTCGATAGACGACTGTCTTCGGCTTAGACTGCAAGTATTCTATAGTTACCGGAACCAGGTATAGAAGGTTCTGGACAATCAGACATATTTTGATTCTTATTGGCTCTATCGCTAAAATTCTGGAAGATTCTGGTATTGTATATATAGTTGCCGAATTCGTTGCCTAATCCTTAAATCATCGGTTCAGCATCCGATCAGCCTTCAAAAGAGTTGATCCAGTAAAATGTTATTCCAGTGATTGAAATGATTAAGATAGGAAGCTTGCATATTTGTAACACTATTGTATTTAAAGCTCATCTTACAAAAGTATCTTTAAGTTTTATTTTAATTTCTCAGGTATTTAAGTACAGTAAAATATAACAAATTTATAAAAAATAGTAGAAATTTTAAACTTTTTAGCCTATGATTCAACATTTCGTATTACGTTGGTTATTTTTGTTCCTGAAAATTCTCCTCGATGCTTATTTTTAGTACATCAATGACCATAGGTGTTGCTTTGTTAATTCCTATGGTTTAATTTGATTTTTCTAACGTTTTTTCAACAGAATGAATCCTAACCAACTCAGTGTGAGGCTGGGGGCCCACGACCTCCGACAAAGCAACGAAGCCGATGCGGTGGATATTCCAGTCGAATCCGTTCGCCGACACGAGCAATTCGACCCCCGCACCTACAAGAACGACATCGCTGTTCTCCGCCTCCGAAGGCCCGTGCAGTTTTCCAACCACACCTCTCCTGTCTGCCTTCCCTACGACAGTCTGCGGAACGAAGATCTCACCGGCAAAACGTCTACTGTTACTGGATTCGGAACCACGTCCTTCAGTAAGTTTTTAAGTGCTTAAGTTACATCTCGGTAGTTTTTAATTTTATGTCTAATATCAGAATATAAACAGCCTGGTTGGTAGGGCGTTGGATTCGCATCCGTTGGGCTGCGTGTTCGAACCTGTCAACCGAAGACTCTCCATGTGTGAAGTGACTGGCGCGTATTAAATTTGTCGTGGCCACAAAGTCCTCCATGTCATTAGTAATACTACAGGGGGTACTGACTCAGAGGGGATCCTTCTCTGATCCACATCTAAGTTGCGATCTGTGGATGAATGAAATAAAAGGCATGACTTAAATCTGCCCAGTAAAAAAGGATTTTGGCATGTGTGTAGCTGTCCTACTCTTGGCTGTTGTTGGTACTACTAAAAACCAGGAGAAGCTCAATCGGTTTAAATCGCTAACAGGCTTGTCAATGGGCTTGAAAAAGTTCCGTAAATAACAATAATATATCTTAAAATTGATTTGTAACCTCTTAATTCTTCTTTATTCATTGTCTTGCTAGACAACACTTTCCATTTCAAGATTGTGTCCTAGCGATCTATTAAGAGTCTTGTAAATATTTATGGTTTTTGTGGATAATGTATATCATTTCTACTTAAACCTACATGGTATCTTTAAATGATAAATCAAATCGTTTCATATTTAATTGATTTAACTTCCCTTTATAGATATCGAAAGCGATAATTCAATAAGCATATGGTGTAGAGGATTAACGGTGGAGGCGTTAGTATAAGCAGCTCCTTTCAGTTTAATCCTATCCAGATAAAATGATAATGACATTATAACAGAATTTCACCTGTACTAAGGCGCAAGTAATATCAGCTACAAGGATAATGAAGATTCGACACTCAGCTCCTTTTCGAAACCTCTAGGTTGGACGTATCGTCTAGGATCATAAACAGTGGAAACGGCCGCCAAATAATAGAAATACTTTATAGATTTATAAAAACTTCAAAAGTTATATGCATTTTTAAAGATATTTAAAACTAAAAATATCAATCCATTACGTATTTCATTTCAATGTATTATGAACTTTTAGTGCTATTATTTTCACGTTTAAAAACTTGTATCCACTTAAATGCTTCATGTACCTGTAATTAATAAAATGAGTATAGTGAAACACTAATAAAAATCTCTTGAAAAGAAACCTTTGCCCTCGTTTTGCAGACGGTCCTTCGAGCGATGTCCTGATGGAGGCGAGCTTCGACATCCAGGACCAAGAGATGTGCCGGAGAGCTTACGAAAGAGAGCTCAACATCACGGACGTTTACCTCTGCGCCGGAACTGCCGACGGATCCAAAGACTCCTGCCAGGTAAGGATTTGCAATCGTTTAGTTTTTGCTTATTGCAGCGATTTGAATCGGTTTGATGTATACATTTTTAAAGCTGTATGTTAGCTTTACCTTACGTAATGTGTTATGCCCGATACAAAAGTTAGAATAATTAGAATCTGTTTACAGAATTAGCTCTAAACTACGGAATGTGTTATGTCCAATACAAAAGTTAGAATAATTACAATCTATTTACAGAATTAGCTCTAAACTACGGAATGTGTTATGTGCAATACAAAAGTTAGAATAGTTAGAATCTATTTACAGAATTAGCTCAATGCATAATAAGAGAGAAGTTATTACAAAATATGCAAATGTAGGTCTTAAGTTCAAAATATATGCAAGATGAGACAAGATGTCTTAAATTCGGAGTCTTAATATGTTATAAATGATTTCTGTGATAAAAATCTGAAAATTTGGAGTGATGACTATATACCAAATATTAAACCGTCAGATCAAGATATTTTTTATTTACCTTTGTCCCAGATAAGACACGGACATTTTCCAAAAATGTGTTTTTTAGATTCAGGGGGGAGGCAGCTAAAACGTGGAGAGTCATTAAAATCTCAAGGTCGAATTCTTTGGCGATTAATTGTATATTTTGGAAGAAAAACAAGTAAGCAGTAATACTTACTTTTTGAAGTAAAAAAACAAACAAAACAATTTGACCCACTATTGTCTATAGATCCAAATGAAACTGACTGAAAACTTCTGAGCGCTTGAATTCATATATCCTATTTACTCTGTTCCCACTTTTACTGCCATCTAGTGTTTTTTACCTGCTTTATTAGCAAAGTTCCAACTTGACCCTGGTATCAACTAACCCCGGTCTCCCCTACTATTCTTTCTCCATAGCACATAAACGAAAAAGTAAAAATACTGTTACATCTGGTTTCGTTTCAGAAGTGTTTCGATTGATCAGGCACTTTAAATCTACCCGATTTCTTCTTTAATCAGGTGAATTACTCAAAAGATAATAAAATCAAGCAGAAAATACAATCATTTGTATTTTAAAATATCTATTTAATTTGGACGCAACATAATTTCATCTATTTACATTCACAACACGGCTATTTACAATGCGTAGACAAAAATGGAACAGTTAACAAGTAATTTCAAATCAACAAGAGCTCGCAGGCTCGAGGACAGTCCGTTCACTTCAATTCGTTTTTAAACATGAACGGTCTTCTTCACAAACACGATAAAAAGCTCATTTATGGTGGAAGAACTACAATATCGATGTCATCGTCTACCGAAGTTCAATTTATTCAGAGCTTCGTCTAACGTAATATATATTCTTTTTTGGCCTTTTTATATACCTAGAATGAGACACTCAATCCATAGATCGAAAAGCGAAATGGATAATTGATCTCTCCTAGTGTGCTGAAGTACCCTTTTTCCGCTGACGTTGCGTCAGCGCAATACATGTTTTCTGTCCTCCCTCCAGGTAACCGAAAACATCTGACGAATGAAATACTGTGGTAGACTGTGACCTTGGTTAAAAGTAGATAACATCAACACTCGTGTCTCTTTCAAGTTATTTTCTTTCCAAAAATCTAAAGTCAACAGTTTTGGATGAAAATTACCAAAAATTTGGCATTCGTTTTTAAAAATAAAATTATTGATTGTGTTAAATATTGTTTCACAGATATATTCTTCGTTCTTTGTCCAACTTAAAAATTGCAATTTATATAAAATTTGTTTAACAATTAAATTTCCATATGCATTTATTTTAACCGCTGCGTCAAAGCAACACCAGTCATTATTGGATTAAATGGCAATAAGTAATCTATACTTAATCATCTCAGAACAGACAATTACATTACTTAATATTTGTTCTATTTTACAAACATTGTATTTTTAAACTTGATTTTCCATCTGAAATCTATTTTTTTCTACTCTAGGGTGACTCTGGTGGTCCGCTGGTGACTATTGGCAAAGAAGGTCGTTACTATTTAGTAGGAGTGGTATCGTTCGGAAAACTGTGTGCTCAACCTGGTTACCCTGGAGTTTATACTAGAGTTACTAAATTCTTGGACTGGTTAAGAACTAACCTCGCCAACTGAGATCCCTCACAATGGTTGCAATGACAACTGGAAACAGCTCAATGCACAAACTTGACGTGAAAACGAATTCGAAAATTGTTGAAAACTTTAAACTATAAACATTTTTTAATGAGCATTATTTCATTAGTAGTACATATTTCGTTTTTCATGTATCTAACAATGCAATTTTCATACGTTTTCACTTGTTGTTTTGAAGATCAGAACTTGTTTTGATTGAGAAAAGAATTTTGAAAAAACTTGTATGTAGAGGAATCACCACCGAAAATGGAATGTATTCTTAGCTTTTATTTGTATAATGTAAATAGTTTTTATTGGAAGCTCAATTTATATATGTGATTGATAAAATAGATTTTTTATTTAATTAAAAATAGTTATATTTAACATGAATAATATAAAGGTTTTAAGGGGTTTTTTAATCCTTTAGGAAGGCGATTTTGAACTAAACAAGTTATGTGGGCATTTATTTAGATTTTCAATTAATAAAGTAAAACCAAATTTTTTTAGGATTCCTTTGAAAAGATTTGGTTTTGATCAAACCATAGCACTTTGCATAAATAATCACACAATTTGTAAATACTTTGTACACAGCAGAAGAAAATAAAATTTCAGTGTTTCATTTCTCGTTTAAATGAATCTGTTTTTCAAAATTACTACTTCAATTTCCTTTTCAAGACGACATTTTAACTGTCACACTAAATTTTACATAATGTAATTTATGCTGGTCATTCGTGACCTCACGGCAATCAAAGTGTTAAACATGAGAAATTAATTAATCTGTCTGAATTTGTGGAACGAAATAAATTTCATTATTATCAGTTGACATAAATAGTAAAGTAACAATTATCAATTCATCAGCAAGTTGTAAATGGCAATTAGTAATTACATGGTGCGAATAGGTTGAATAATTTCATTATAAATAAACAGATATTTATCTGCTGTTGTATAAGCAAAGGAAAAATCGCTGTAATTTTATAAATTTTATTTGTTAGTCTTTTAAATAGTAGTTGTGCACAAATCTGCAGACTTTTAAAATCAAGAAATTGTGAATAGATCATATTTTAATTATATACTCATATTTATGATTGAATTTTTGAATCTGTAAATATGTTTTTAATTTATTTTTTTAAAGAATTGCTTTTATATTCTATACTTCTTGAAAAACTTAGCCGATATGCATGGTTTACAAAACCTTATTCCATTGTAGGAAACAGTTTTTTATTTTATAGTTAATTTACATTGTGCATCACACGGAACTTGCTCATAAACGAGCGCATATTGGACTTTCCAGTGAACAAGATTGTGTTTCGGTACAAACTAATTTTTGCTACGAAAATTAAAAATAAAATCAAAAATAATAGATGACATTTAATATTGAGTATAATCACTATATAGTAAAACTTCACGATAGCATAAAGGCTATTCTTTTTGCTTTTGTGCTTAGTTTTAAAGATGCCCCCAAAAATTATTTGAGCATTGAAATTCACAACAACCTGATTTATACATTCAAGAAAGTCATATTAGAAAATGAACTACAGATAACATGTAATTTTAATAATATGCATTCACTATACAATAAACTTCTTAGTGACATTAAGGTTATTACTTTGATTTTTGTTTTTAGTTTTGAAGGAGTCTCTATAAATTACTTGAGCCTCAAAATTCACAACCGCACAGCTTATACATTCCATAAAGTCATATATGAGAATAATAAAATTGAGAAAAGAAATGAAAATTGAAAATTTGATTTTAGTTATTTTCTTTTCTTAAATTCATTTCCGTTAATGTTATTTGGATAAATAACGCACTATTTATTACATTATCATTATTTTCATCAATAGTTATTAGTAATAATTTGAAAGAAAATGTAATAGAAATCTTGTTTATACGATCATTAATTACTCGTAATTCCTTATTATTTGCCATTTTTTGATTTCCTTCAATAAAATTAACAGAAAAAAAAATTGCTAAGTGTTTAAAGCTATGGAAGTAAATGTTCTTTTTAAAAGGTAAATGTAACTGATTTCTTAAAAAAAAAAGAATTTTCAAATTGATTAATTTGATGATATTTATAGAATTACTGAAATAGCAGTAATAATAATAATTAAATAATAAAAGCACAAAATTGTAAAAAAGTTACTCGGAATTTATTTATATACTATTCCGATTTTAAAATCAGAGGATTTTTTTTCGCATCGGCAAAAGAAATAGCTCTTTATCTCATTAAGATCTCATGATTTTGACCTGATTTCTGACTAAATGTTTAGGACAAATTTCTAGGAATTCAGTAATTTTTAGGAATTTTAATTGCCTTGGTACAACTCTGATTGAATCAAAGATACAAAAATTTATCCTAAGAAGTCTGGAAAAACATAAATTATTTGTTTCATTAATAATTAAATAAATATTCAATATTTTCCTATCTTTATCTGTTTTGCGTGAATTATTTCCCTTTTTGTGTTAGCTTTCATAAAATTTAGACTAAACATTTATGTCTTTTAACCTAAAAAATAAAATTTAGTTTTTCCCATACGAAGATAATCTAATAACTTTTGTATCCTGAAAATATTTTGTTCTCAGATGCTCAAAAATCATTGATATTACTTGTTAAGCATGTTTTTGTGTTGAAATGTTGATTAATTTCAGAAACATGTTCTCTTTTGTAATTAATGCATAACTTCAGTTTTCTCCTCGATGAAGCTTTGAGAATTACCTCATATTATGGAGAGATGTTCGCCATATTTTTGTAAGTTTTATTTATTTTTCAAAACTAATTAAATTATTTTATAATTTCAAATTGTGTGATTCATTTTTGTTGCTTAAAGCAATTGTTTACCGTCTTCCAATTATGTTGCTGCCATACTAAACATACAATTGAAAATTGCAAAATACTTAATTAAATGAGCTTGCTTTATGGTTATATTCCTAATATTCTGTAAATTCTCAAACGGATATGGCAATGGAAGGAATCGACTTGAATTCGAAAGTATGAAATAAAATGAGAAATTGTGTTGCATTCAGTTTGCATTCAGCATTAAGTTTTAAAAAGAAACCGAAAGTTATTTTGCCACTTAAAAAAAGTGGAAATGTTTTAAATTTGAAGAATAGAATATTTAAAAAAAATCTAAGTATTTAAAATAGAGAATTTAAAAAGTTCTTTATAAATTACCTCTACTTGAGAGGTTCGAGCCGCGCATCCGAAAATATATGAAATCACAACAGTTTCCGCCTAAATAAGCAATATAAAAAATTGAAGTTACTTCCTACACGGGTCAACTAAGAGAACTTTTATTTTAGTTATTTTTTATTAAATAATTATAATCAACATAAATATGCATATACATATGACAAAATCACAATATTAACTAGCAAAATAGGAAGCGAATTTCCTTGCAATTTTCCATTCGCATTCTCGACACGTAGCTCACTCCTAATGTTAGGTAGGTGAAGTGACCAAAAATTGATGACAAAGATTTTAAGGAGATAAATCGGAACTGAACCTAAAACTTAATTTTTCTTCATTTTTTTTCCAGAGAAATCCTTCATTCTAAACAATAAGCCATAACAACTCACTCACTCTTTCAAATCATTTGGATAAAACGTGCACTTAAAGTAAACATTTATTAAAATTATTGATTTTCACAATTATTAATTTTTACTCAATCAGCTAGCTACTGCTGGTTGATTTCAATTTTCTTTACAAACTTCTAAAACTGTACTTAAAGTATTAAAATTAATTAAATTTAACTGATAAATTGAGATTAGAAAAAAAAACGCATTAACATCGTGTCATTTTTTTTAAAAAAATTATTTATGGAATAATGGATAAAAACGGGATTTTAATTAATAATTAAATTTCAAAGTATTCCTTTTTTTATATTGCCGAAATTCTAAATAAAAATATGATAAGTAAACTTAAAAATTAAAGGGTTTAAAAAATTCTATTAATGTGTTAGATATTGCATTCGTTATTATTATTATTACTATTATTATTATTTTAGTTTTCACGTCATTCATTATTTGGAATGCTGATACATTTATGCTTATTAATGCTTTTCTCTTATTCACCAACTGTTAGCGAAAATCGTATGGATTAAAATTTAAACCTGTTAATCGGTTGACTAACAGTTAAACTCTGAAAATGTGTGCTGTCATCAAAAAAACAAAAACAAAAAAACATCCAATTTAAATAGGAAAATTCTAAAATAGCAAGCAATGAATGAAGACTTGAACATAAAATTCCATTTATACAGGTCTGAAACGAATTAATGTATATAACAAAAGTGAAAAAATTAGTTATTTCATGTCAAACCAATGAAAATAAACCAAATATGAAACAATTTAAAATACATTAAACATAGATATGAATAACTACTACAAATAGAATAATTCTTTATTCTTATATAAAGCAATTATATATATATATATATATATATATATATATATATATATGTAGTGTGTGTACATATATATATATTGTCCATTCTTTGCTTATTATTTTATTTAATGTCTCATTTCTATGAATTTAATTTTTGATTCCTTGAAATCAGAATATTTTAAAAAAGATTTAGCAATTTGAATAGAAGAAATTTTTTTCGACTGAATTTTTGGAAATGTTTTATTAATTTTTACGGATTAAAGAATTTTTCTACTTATTTAATATTTAAACGCTTTTAAAATGGAAGCTTAACACAAAAGCCTTTATTTTCTAAAATAGATTTTGGAATACTATATCAACTAATAGGATACGAACTTTCTATAAAACTGATATTTGGAAATCTAATTTATAGTAAGAAAATCAATAAAAAGGATTTTAAAAAATATTGGAACTAAAAGACATTGCTAATTACCGAAAACTAATTACTGAATTTATTGGAAACATATTTAGTTACCTTCTGTCTAGAAGATGGCAGCACCAACCAAGGTCTAACACTAGTGGAAGGGTTTAAAATTGGTAAGCGAGAGTCTCCGAGAAGAGTGATTTCTATCTTTTTTCTAATACTTTCACAGCTCTTTTCATTCTCGGTCTCTGTTCATCTAATGTAAGAATGTTTATTTTTTCTAAGCGACATCTGTAATTCAAATTAACTTAATATAAAAATTAATTTAACTATGAGAGTTTCAAAATTGTATTTTTTGTAAAAATTCTAATAAATATTTACATTAGTTATACATATTAAAGTATGTGCTTATTGAATCATTTATAAAAATAATTTCTAAAATTGAATCAATTTTATTTTTGGAATTAAATGCTTTTCTTTCTAAACGCTAAAATAATTAATAAGCATGAAAAATATGAATTCGCATTCACTTTAATTTAATTTTTATTATTTTACCTAATAAATAAATAATAATAATAATCAGGAAATTCGCAATACAATAACTTTTTTTTATATGCTTGGTCTTTTAAATGCAGCAAAGATTCAAATTATTATATTGTCATTTACATCTTGAAGATTAAATTTTTTTTATCAAAAAAAAAAAGTGCACATGTAATGTATTGAAAAACAATGGTGTGATTACAGTACTGAACACTCAATTGTAATAGTATATTGATTTAATGTCCATGTAAAATTCCAGTGATTTTTTTAAGAATATTTCAATTTAATGTATTTAAACCCTTATACTGATACAATGCTATAAATTCATACATCTAAATATAATTTTTTTAAATATTCAAATCTATATTTAATTTAAAGGAGCAACAAGAAATCGAATCTCTCTTATACATCTGGGCCCGAATCAGCCTAGTTGGGGCCAAGGGTGAAAATTTCTTCCATAGCCAGGCCCTGTTAAGCATTTCGAAAGTTCTTTTTGTTCTAATAAGGATTTGAATAACAAATTGGTAAAATTGAACCTGATATCTACTCAAAAGTTAATATTATTTCATAATTCGAAAAATTAGCAAGATACATCGTTTATTAACGTAACAATTCCAGGTGTTAACATCTTTGCAAAGGGGTAGCGTGTTTGGGTGTCCTGGGTTCGAGTTCCGGTTCGGTCATGGTTGTTCTTCATTTGTTTTGTCTGAGATGAGTGAAAATGGGTGTAACTTCTGTTGAAAGGACTCCTCTGTAAAAAGGGAATGTCCAAACGAGTGTGATTCGTGAATAGCTAAGACGTACTTTTGGTCCTAGTTGCCGCTATTTAACCCCTTAACTGTTTTGCCCGAATGCAGTACGTGCATCTATTTATCGAATTTTGATAGTTGTGGGCAAAAAAAATCATTCATAACGATTATAACTGAAAATTACTTCGAATATATTGTTACGTTTTTAGCGTAGCGGGTTCGGTTTGAATGAACATTACTTGAGGACAGCACAATCAAATTTATTTACAGATATTTACAGGATGACGTGATAAAGTAAAACTTCAGATAAAAACAACCCAGCAGTCAACAGTCACTTACAGCGTAAATGCAAGCCTTACGCATAATAAAAACAGACGGCAAAACAGTTATCGTATAGCACAGCAAACAGTAAGTCACAGCGAGCTCAATAATACAATGTTAACAGCAAACGTAAACACAGCTCACTAATAACAAGCGAGAATCCGCTAGTCCCGCGAGACGCTTCTCCTCCGAGAGAGAAACTCTCAACTAATTAACTCACAGACTCTCTATCTTACGGCAACCCTTCCCTTATATAGGCGGGCGAGCGTCACGAGAAGAAACGCGGGCATTTCACTGCTCGGCCATGGAGGAGAGCAGTCGTCAGGAAGTTGGTCCTGATCCGCCTATTTATGCTCCGATGGCCTCGTCAATGCTCTGGTCTGTGATGTGTAAACCAGTCCATTCTGCCAATAAGAAAAAACGTTTGGGTGCCGGATCTCAAGAAAACCTTTCAAGTTCCATCAGCAATCCGATGCTCCAGGGTGAGTCAGATTCAGTTTTGGATATTGGCTGTGTTAGTAATAAAAAGGAGGTTTTCTCCTCTCCCCCTAAAAGAAAATCCGCTAAATCAACTAATGTTAATACTCTTGCCCCACAAATTAGTCTAAATAATCGCTTTGCTGCTTTGAATGATGAGCTAATGGATTCCTCCTCTGATAATGCCTCGGTTTCTAAAGTAACAAATGATAATGATAAAAACTGCGCTAAAGATAAACCTCTCAAAATTCCCCCCATCATGTTAAGGTATTTTAAAAATTACTCTGTAATACTTAAGGAAATCAAAGAAAAATTTGATATTAAAGAAAACGTTCTTGCTAATGATTTTATTAAAATTTTCCCAGCAACTTTTCAAAATCATGAGGAACTCTGCAAATTCTTTAAAGACAAAAACCTTGAATACTATATTATCCCCCCGAAAAACAAAAGACCAGTAAAGATCGTTATCAAAGGGCTACCTCTTGATTTTGAAACTGAACTAATTAAACTTGACTTAAACGACCGCGGTTTTGCCGTAAATAAAATCACCAGATTAACGCAATACAAAACTAGGAAGCCCCTGCCCATATATTTAATTGAATTAAATAAAAACGATATAGTTGACGAAATTTTCAAGGTTACTGAAATTGGTTACCTAAAGATTATGGTTGAAAATTACCGGGGACGGTTTTCCGTATCCCAGTGTTTCAATTGTAATCTTTTTGGACACACTGCCGTAAATTGCTGTATGCAGCCGCGCTGCCTCAAATGTGGAGATGCACATATCACCCGTAATTGTATTCAAAAAGAAAGAATTGAGACACCCAGGTGTATTAACTGCGAACAGCTGGGGCATACTGCCGCGTATAGAGGATGCCCCAAGTTCCCCAAAATTACTTCTTCTAGGCAAAATAGAGCGAACTACTTTTCCTCTAAAATTCGGCAAGAAAATCTCTCTTATGCCAGCTCTCTCAAAACCAATCTCCCCCAGCATGAACCCACAGATCAATTCATCCCGTCTCAAATTACTCCTCTTGTAAATGAAGACTTAAGTGATATGATTAATGCTTTCAACGAAATTAAAAATCTCTTTCACATATTCCCCAATTTAATTAAAGCCGCCAAAGAAATGCGGAGTAATCCCGACCCTACAGCAAAAATTCTTATTCTCCTTAATGCTATCTGCAAGCCCTCTGCTCCATAAACTGTTTAAAAATTTCCTAGCTCAAACCTTTTATAGTCAAATCGCACAGCCAATTACATTTCTGTTTCTCTCTCTCGCCACGCCCCCAACTTACTGGGAGCACCAAGCTACTTTCAAGTCTAAGTCAGTCAGTCGCAAGCCACGCTGCCATCAACACCTGCTACGCTTGAGGGTAAGCCCCTGCGGGGCTAGGTACCTCACTCAATTTTCAATTAAGAGAAGAAACGTGGGGGCAGCCAGAACTGTCTCGGGGCAACCAGAATATTTCCCTCGCCAAGTCAACTCGGCTGGCGCGAAGCACCTAGTGAAGCGTCGCCAACGTTTTCTACTTCGGCGCACGTTCGCCCGCATGTAACAATATTGATAAGTCAAGTATTTAATGGATTTTCATTTGAATCAAGATAAGGAAATGACCCAAAATAGAAGATGCAATTTTATTAGATAGTAAAGTAAATACAACAGTTAAGTGGTTAAAAAAATCGATGCACCATCGGCTTAAAAATCGCTGACTGCTTCAGCGAGCTTGTCTATGGCAAGTGCTATTAGAAACAACATCAACAGTTCCAGGTAGAAGGATTTGTTTAGAAATACGTAGCTTCAAGATGAGCTGTTCTGATAGATCATAACTGAATCATAATTTAAAAGAAAGAGTACTCGGATGAGTAAATCCGGGTATATTAAGAGTTCAGTATGAAATCGAAATTATTCGACTATGTAATTTGCTGAGTTTTTAAAAAAAATGAAAGAGTGTTTAAACAGAAAAATGTATACTTAGAACATTTGAATATTCTAAGCATATTCAAAAGTGAACGGAGACATCAGCAGTTATCGATTTTCGATTAAGAATGATAAAAAAAAAAAAAAAAGAATGATTTTCGCAATTTTTCTACGTAGAAAAAAGAGAGAGACAGAGAGAGAGCGAGAGAGAAAAAAAACACTTCAAATACGTTCGACATTCTTTTTTTAATCAATAAATGCTAATCTACGCAATAGAATCCATTCTTTAGTCTATCTATCGCTCATTTAGAAGTGCCGCAAATAATGCAGTCGGGGTTTTTACATTCCCTAACGGTGCTGGACTGGAAGAATGGTTTTTAGAAATTTAAATTATAATATTCATAACTAAATGAATCCTATAATAATGCTATACACATACTATAGCCGTAAAATGATATAAAATTAATTACAAATTAAAATTTTATTGAAACCATCATATTTCGAAATAACGTCTTCGGAGATCTTCTAATACCAATATTGCTACTTCAATTTTTTAGCACAAAATTCGAATAATTGTATATTCATATTGTTACGAAAATTGTCACAAGAACGATGCGAAGATGCAGATTTTATTGTCCAGAAAAAAGTATATTCAATATAAGCAACATAATTAAAAATACACAGCGAATTAATTCTTTTAATTCCGCTAATTTCGGATAACAGCAAAGCTATATAACACACGTCTAAAAGAAAATGCGTTCTCTCAAGCTAATCCAACCAACGTAGCTTTTTCTCTGAATTCATTACATTCTCCCCCTTTATCTGCGCCTTAAATAGCGTTCCCATCAAAGTGGGCGGGGCAAAAGCCGAAACCGCAAGCTCGTTCCCGACAACTCTGGAAATTTCTCCAAAATTCCATAGGAACAAATCTTTATTTCTCTTCATGTACAACACATTTTAGCTTGTAGTAAAAATTAGTGACTTCTTTTATGCCGCCAACACACCTCATCGCCAAATTAATCAAAAATGGCGATTTTCTGAAAATTTCCTTAGTCTTAGAAAAGACTGAAAACTGTCTTTTCTAGCTGAAGCGCAATTCCATAGCAGCTAATTTTATATACTTAAACTATTTACAAATACTTACAATATCTACACAAAAATTCATAAATATTTACATCTAACACAAAATTTGTAACAATATACATATCATTGGTAGTAGGTTTGGTAACATCACACAATAGTGTCCTTTAATAAATCAATGAACATTAAAAAATATTATACTGTATTGCGAATACCGTTTAATTTTCTATAATATTGCAAATTTTTTAAAAAAATATTAAAATTTTTTTATTATTTTTTTAATATTTAAATTATAATATTATATATTATAAATTTTATTAATAATATTTATAAATTTAATATGATTTTTTTAAAAAAATTAATTAACAGATATTTTTTTTTGTTAATAATAACCATTTTTTAAATTTATTTTTTTAACTGCATCTAAATCTACTACGTAATCGACAAATGAACGCATAATTCATTTTTTTCCTCACATAATATTTTGGGAAAAAAATTTCATCAAATCATAAACAAAAATGGCTCAAAAGAATCTCCAACAAGTTTCTTTCCAGGCAATTCATACCAGATTCTTCGACCCACCTGGTGGCACACGGATTTAAACCACGAGGGCTGAATGACAAGACCTCTACAACAGCAACACTTGCTGGAATTATGGTTGAGTCCTAGGGGCCATCACCGGTCACGGTACAACCCTTCCCGTAGAAGTGCGTCCCGTCATCGATGGATGGAGCCTAATTCCCACCTATTAGTATACCCTCCAGAGTGGCGAGAACCAACCACCACGCCGGAAGCATATCATACTCAATTTGAGGGAGAGTAATGAGTAAGTCATAGAACAGACTCTCCGACTCGCCACGAAGGCAAATGGATTAACTATAAGCACTGAATAACCGGACTGCCGTAACAGCAATTTACGGGAACTGTGGTTGAGTCCTAATGGCCATCACCGGTCACGGTACAACCCGCTCCGAAGGAAGTAAATCTCGTCATCGGGGAGGAAGCCTAACCCCCACAGTTATTGTAACCACCGGGTTGGCGAGATCCAACCACTATACCGAAAGCCTCTCATCCTCAACTACGAGGTGCCCCCGGGGGTCGAGAGTAATAAGTAAAAAAAATTTCCTCTCACTTGTTTAGGAACCGGGGAAATTTGAAAAACGGAAATAACAATGGAATGGAAGATGGATTTTTGATCTGGCAATGCTATATTTCATCAGCAGGAGGTTTGTTTCATCATCAAAAATAAGACAATTTTTCTCTCTATCACCATTATTGCATCTAAAGAAAGGTTAGAATGCATTTATTAATGATTAGACTTATCACCCACATAAACATACTCACTTCCCTCGATCACTTTGAAAGTGTTGACATTGCCGAATAAAGAATTCAAAAATAAATTTCACGAATTTGAGGATTTATTACTATTTGTTATGTTTTGTTCAATGGACCATAATTTTCTTGAACGAATTTCAAAAGCTTAGCACAACAAAATAAGTACATGCTCACTTAGATTATAACATCATTTAGGAGAATGATTAATGTGCTCATAAATCTAAACCGAGCGGATTCCGCAGTTTGTAATCGGCAATCTTGTTGTGAATAAATCATTACGGTCGGCAAACACGATCCAATGATTTAGAGATCATCCTCAGAACGCACTAACTTCGTTTGATGCCTCTGCATATTCCGATAACCTGGCATCTACTGCATCTGGGAAGCATGCATGTGTACTTCATTAGGATTTCCAGGGCCGTAAATTCCATTTTCCCTACTTATTAAAGTTGAGTTATCGCGAATTTCTTTTCTGCTCAGAATGCCGTTAGTAAAGGTCAACAAAGCTGCCATAAAGTTCAAAGAGGGCGAGTAATTTTAATTGATATTCCTGCAATTTAATGGGACTCCAATGCAGAAGATTTTGATGTAATGATGATGGAATTTGGGTATTTAATTAGACGAAGAATCGAACAGTGGGCTTGATCTTTACAACTTCAAGAAAGATAAAGAATTTAATTTAAGTAGATATATACTTTTTCAATATATTTTCAATATTTTTTCCTAAGAATTCGATGTTGTAACTTAAAACTGAAATAAAACCATCTTGAATAAATTATTCAAATTTGACTTCAATGCTCAAATTAATAAAATAAAATTTATTTTTATTTTTTCAAATATGAATAGTTTTATTTCAAGTCTTATTTGAAGATTTACTGAACAATAATTCATACAACAATGCAATTTTTTCAAAATATATTTAGCATCGTATCTAATTCCTAATATCAAAAACTAGTTATCTCGGCCTCTGAAGACTGATAGGTTGTTAAGCTGAAGGCCATAATTACGCTTGATTTCCAATTTTAATACAATTTTTTAAATAAATAAATATTCCACCTTAAGTCTTATACATGTAAGATATCCCACAGAGCTATTTTATTTAACTGTCATCTGCCTTCATTTTTGTTTTATCAACATCCTGTGATAGACTTAATTAAAGCGATAATTGTAAAAGGTTACATCATTTCTCAGAGGACGATAATTTTAGCAAGTACAACATTCCAGAACAACGCCATCTATCGAGCTTTTGAAAAACTGTCCCACTTAATATTGAGTCAAAAGCCCCACTAACATCCATAAAAGAAAGACGTCTGTCTCCATGCGTTAGCGGTTCCCGCTCACAAAGCTATGCGGCTACGCGGTAATATGTTTTCAGTCATAATGTTTTGTTACTTCTAATGTCCTCCTAGAGGAGATAGTCTAACTTTCTGTTTATTTAATATCTCCATGTGTTAATTATTTTTAATATTTTCCTGTAAATACTCCCCCTGTAAATATTTCACTTTAACTCTAAATAAATTCTTTTATTGTTTTAAAGAAGTCTCTTCATCCTTCGTTTGCAATGGTTTAGAAACCAACCCGTGATTATCAAAAAACCCTTATTCATGACGCCACTAAAACCCCGCTATCCGAAGAATCTAACGATTTTGGAAGATCTGTTTAGGCTCCAACATACATGGCATTTCACAATTTGTAAAGTCAAATAAATCCTTGAGAGATTTTACTGCAGAAGTCCTGGAATAGGGGAAATGTGTCTTCGTGAACTGCGGTTCCTGGGTTCGAGTCTCCGTTGGGGCATGGCTATTATTATTAATCTGTTCTGTCTGTGACATATGTGAATGTGCCCCCTGTAAAAAGGTGCAAGCGAATGTCAGTTGTGAGTTGCTAAGACGTACTCTTGGCTGTAATTGGCGCTACTTCAAAAACAAGAGACTTACCCTCTGTTTAAAACTGCTGACTGAATCGGTGAGCTTATACATGGCAAGTGCCATTAGAAACAACAACAACGATGAAAAAATATTATTAATATTCAGTTTTTAAGTTAATACATCCGAAAATTAATATTTTTCAGATATTGTACTAATCTGAAAATATTATTTTCAAAAGCTTAAATGTTGTTCTTTTTTGTATTAAGAAAAAAATTTAATGATTAGAATTCATGAATTCTGATTCGTATCTCGTTTTCAATTAAATAAAAAGAAAGTGCTTATTCTCTGGTTAAATATTTACTGAAACGTATAATGAATGGCAGAAAAATTCAACATTATATTTTATAATTTATAAATAAATAAAAACATTATTATTGAAAGTTTATTTCATTCACAGTTTTATAAAAAAACGTAATGGTAAAGATGTTAAAAAATTAAAGAAATCTTATCAAATAAGAAAAAAAAAAAGCCCCAATATTTCTAAATTCAGAAATTTAAAAAAATGATGAAAATATATTTATTGATATTATTTAAAGATACATTTCAGTTCACATTGTCCTTAAATATCTTATGAAATACTGTAGTTACTGCATTGATATTTTAAAGAAATTTGTAAGAAAGTAACAAACATCGGGGATTCAAAAAATTCTATAAAAAAATAAGGGGTGATTTAGTCTATTCAAAATTATGTCAACACAACATTAAAAAATTTCTAGAGGCAAGATAACAAATTGTATTTAGTTTCGCCATCGAAAATATAAAATTTTTCTAAGTTTGAACCTAAACTAAGTGTACAAATACTTACTTCATTCTCTTCAATGCCTAAAGAAACTAAATAAAAAATAAAAGAATTTTTTCTACTTCTATACTCTATACTTATACTTATTATTATAAATGTGAAAGTTTGAAAGGATGGATGGATGATGGGGTTCAATCACCCCAGAACGGCTGAAGAAAATTCAATGAAATTTAGCACATAGATAGATTATAGTCTACAAATGAACATTTTGATTGAGTGGCTAATTTTTTATTGATTAAAAACTAACCTTTCCGCCCAAAAATAAAAAAATCTGAAAACATCTGCCTGAGCTTTTTGAATCGTTTGCTTTTATTTTTCTATTTCCGGTATTCTTTTAATATTATCTTATGTAATGGAATTCTTTGTGTTTTATTGTAGGATTTTCCGACAAAATACCTTTTTCATCAAAACAAAAAATTAAAATAAAATCTAATCGTTTATTTTTATTTTTCTGTTTAGGTTTTCCATTTTAATATTATCTTACCATTCTAAAGGAAAGTTTATTAATTTTTTTTCTTACGCTGTTCTTGCGTTAGTATAATTCGATATTTCCTGTTCATTTCTCTTGATTTTTATTCTTGCTGTACGTATTCCTTTTGCTTATTTTCATCATTTTCGATTAAATTTTTAAAAGTACCTTTATAATTTCAAGTGCATAGATTTTAAGTAGTTTTTTTTCCCCACGCTAATGATGTTAGATGTAATATGTTTTCGACCTGTTATTTCAAACGATTCTGTTTATTTTCGTAGTGTATGATAAATTTAAAATTAACATTGTTAATTAATAGATCTTTTGATTCCTTCAGAAGTGCTTTGGAATAAAAAATAAAACAGATGAATTGAAATTTAAATTTTCTTATCTACATTGCGTTACCCCACCGTGTGCTTAAAATTCACGTCTTTGTGTTGCTCCAATTGACGTTGAAAATTTATGCATGCATACGGTTTTGATAACCTTTTACATTGTGATTAGACTGTCAGTTCTCACATAAACACATCAAAATTTTCGCGCGTACGAAATCACGGGTAAGAGCTAGTTTATAATAAATTCAAGTATAGAGCTCTTCCTCTGCTTAATGATATAGATTATTTAAAAATTCATGCGGCGAGTTTGGTAATAACAATAATAACTATTATAAAAAATTTTAAGTTATTGATAAAGGAAACTTCTCATCAAGCATTATCATATAATTTCAGCTAATTCCGAGTATCATAGCATCCGAGTCCAGTATTATTCTTATCAGTTCCGACAGTTTTGTTGCTTTTTCAATTCTTACGATTAGATCACCCTCTCCCTACATAGTTTATCTATATATGTATCTTGTTCAAATTTTAAGTCGTAAATAAAATACTTTTTATTCCTCCACTCAAAATCATATACATTTTTTAAAACTTGTATTGGATGATACTTGATGTTAATACAGTTTTTTTCAAATATTATTTCATTAATTCAATAAATTTTTTATTAATAAATAAAAAAAACACTTTCCCACCAAAAATCTTTACTTCGCCATTATCAAATGTGTAAGACTTCAGGTTGTTTTTTCCGCACTCTAAAGAGGTTAGGCTCAACATGTTTCTACCCGATTATTTCAAACGATTCAGTTTATTTTCTTAATGTTTGATGCATTTAAAATTAAACATTGTTGATTAATCAATTTTTCGGATTCATTTTGTACTTTTGAATTAAAATAAAGCATAGTAAAGGAAACTAAAAGTTTCTAATCTGTATTGTGTTACCCCAACTAACGTAGAAAATTCACGCATTTGCGGTGCCCTGTTTGGTGCTGAAAATTTGTTAATGCTCTATGTTCTCTGATTTATTTTCGACGGATACGGACTTGATTTTGTTTTGGCTGGGCATAACATTTTGGTGGATTATTTATATTAATTGTAATTATATGATGGAAAGTAACTAAAATAAATTTTTTATATTGACCTAAGACTTTTTTAGGTCAATATAAATTTATTTTTATTTATATATATTTATATAATATTTATTATATATATTTATTTTTTTTATTACATGCTGGATGAAAGACTGGTAAACGAATTAGCCTTCATAAACAGATGACATAAATAATTCTTTACCTGCTGTTCATTTTTTGTTGGCTCCAAATTTTAATGATGAAGCACTACTTCTGGTCTCCATGACATTTTGTTTTCATTGACGCTTCTATAGGGTTACATGACTGTCCCTCTCCTTGGCGCCGATTTTGAAGTAAAAGATGTTTAATAATAGTTACCTGAAATTTGTTTTATTTATAGACATGCAGAATTATAAGTAACAATATCAATAAATAAGTGATTAAAAATCAAATAAGAAGAGAAATATGCCATTAAAAAAATCACCATATGTCTAGACGAATAATACAGACAAAATAAATATAGGTTAGACAAACATCGCCTTTTATTGTCAATGGATGAATAATTTAACATTGTTAAAATAATAATAATTCATTATCTAAATTCTAGAAAACGGATACTTCCAGACATTCAGCCTTATTTCAGATAGTAAAACAACATATTAAATTTTATTTTTTCTTGTGCGATGGAGACAAAAGTAAGAAAAATACGGTACTAATTTTTTTCTACATTATTTTCTAATTTTCCAAGAAGTGAACAAACAAGATAAAATAATATTTAATTGAATATTCTAATGTAGAAAATTTCATAGAAAAATAATATTTTATTGTATATGTCTAATATACCACTGTTTATTTTGATACAGAAAGCACATTATATTTTGATATTTTTGTGAAGCTAACAGGTTCATAAAAGATTTTTTTTTTCGTAATTCAATTTTTAGATCAAATCATAACTACTATTTTAGAGAAAATGGTTATCCAAAAGGCTATATTGAAAAAGCCTACTAAAAATTTGTTAATAGCTAAAACAGGGAATGCAATTAAAAAGCATACTCACAATAATTTGTTAGTCAAATTTCGACATTTAATGAGTTTATAAGTGATTAGAACAAACTTCTTATAGAAGAACTTTTTGTTATTATGATTTTTTTCAATTGTCTTTTAAATGCAGCAACTCAAAGTATTCTCCTTTCATTTTTTATCTGTGATATACATCTGTTTTCGAACAGTTTCATTTATAATTATATAGCCTTTTGTATCATTACTTATTAGTACATGTTTTGTGTTAGTGTCTTTTATATTATACTTTGTCCTTGCTATTTATCTCTTCTCTTAAAATAATAAAAAAAAATTTCAACTAAAGAAGAATGCGTGCTTTTAGCTTTAAAATACGGAGCTCTAAAACATAACAAACTAAAATTTTTCTTCTGCTGCTGGTTGGAAGTTTACTCTTAAACAGAAACTGAATTAAAATATCTCTATGATTATATTGTAGCTCTAGCCTTATAAGTCAGATTATATCTACAACATCGAAATCGACTTTTGTATTATGGTCATGTTACTCGGCTACAGGCCCTAGCATCGTGGGCTCGTATCGCGACCTTCATTGGTGACTTTGACAACGCAACCTCTCTCAACTGTCGTGGCGCCATCTATCCGCATCAAAAATTGTCAGATTCACTTGACGTAAGTCAGCAAAACAAACTAACAAAAAAAAATAATCGTCAGACTAATTTCACAAGCAAGCAGCAACTCGCCATAACGCTTGGCGCAATAAAAAATCGTTCGCTTCTTCGCCGACTCACTGCTGGGGGATTACTGTAGCTCCAGCCTTATAAGCCAGATAACATCTACGATTCCGGAGTCGACTTTTGTATTATGGTCATGTTACTCGGCTACAGACCCTAGCGTCACAGGTTCGTACCACGACCTTCAACCGCTACAATATTTTATATTATAATTTTATACACGAAATTGTACAAAATCTTAATTCTAAAGATGTAATCTTCGATTTAATAATATAAAATTCTAGAAATCTAGAAATACATTAATCTGCTAAAAGATTTTACATAACAATAATTTATACTTATTATAATTTTTTGATATTTGCTGCGATTGCACCTACAAAGCATTTGATCTATCAATTTGACATTGCCAATAGAAAGAAAACATAAATTCATTATGGACTGCTTATATAAGTGCATGGATTTAGTAGATGCAAGATTATTGCCAGTTTTCTGAAAACGAAAAAGAATTTTGGAAGTAATAGATTTTCCCAATTATAAAATTGAGTAAAGATTTTCTTCCTTCCTATATAGTAGAATTCAATAAGAAAATTTAAAAGAAACGAACGCTTTGAAAACTATATACTATTGTATATAATTTGCTATTTTTTACAATTGATTATTTATTTTAAGTGATTAACTGGTTGATTCATGTGATTAAACACTATTTCTTAGTTAATATTTCTTTTTATAAAAAGCCGAAATTCACCTTGTCCAGAGGTACAGTACAACACTACCATCGACCACCATTCAAGGTTTATTAAAAAGATTAAAAATAAAAGAAATAGAAAATGTTTTAATTTAAAAAAATGGATAAAATTACTAATTAGTCCTAAATTCCAAAATATTAAATAATAAATTAAGTAGATTTGAGGTTAATACTCACAATCGAATCGCAAATTTATAAATGAAAGCAGCAAAACAAAGTAATATCGGAAATCTGTTAATATAAATATTCCCCTAATAAATTACTCAAATAATTACTTTTTAATTTATGAATCACTATTGAAAACAAAATGATTAAAATTAATCGATAAATTAAATTATTATTTGGTATCGTAATTTTAATTTATCGTATGAAATCTAAATATTTTCCTTGACAATTTAAATGCATATTATCGTAAAATCTCATTCTTCACAAATGTTAAGGTTACAGAATTATTACAATAATAATAATCTATTACCACACGCCTTTTTTACCTTTAATTTTAATGAATTAAAAAAATTATTGCAGAATTTATTTAAGGAATCAATTGAGGCCATTTTTTACTAAATGATGTCAATGAAATAATAAGCTATTGGTTTAGATTTGAGTAGAAAAAAATGGGAATATTTTCCATTTCGAAACAATAAAATTTCTTAGAATTTCTTGAACGAATTATAAAGTAATAACTTGGTATTATTTCACTACTACATAATATTACAATATATAATAATAGTTTGAATTGTATTATATAAATGCAGACGACAAATTATGATTTCGAAAAATATAAGAGTGATATATTTTATGAGTGAATTTGTTGAAAAATTAATTCAAAATAGCATTATAAAAAAGCAGACGATAAGAAGAATATAACATGTTTTTTGGAATGATTTTTATGAATTTTTATGATTATTTTGGAAATGATGTGAATTATTTCTTTAAAAATGTGTATGATGAAATAATTTATATTTTTAGTATGATATTTTGAATACAATTTTTCTGCTTGATTTAAAAATAAAGATAAAAAAGTGTTAAAATTCTGAAGACAAAAGAAACAGCATTTTGAAAATCTGATATTGTATTTAAAAGCTTTTGGTAAATGGTATTTTGTTAAAAATACCCTTACGTACAATGTTGATATACTTTAGCTAAGCGAAGACAAAAAAATGAATGAAATTTGAAACATTATTACGTTTTGTTTTTAAAGTCTGGAAACTCAAATTTCTTTCATTTTTTCATATCCATTTCAAACTAAAATTTGAATGTACTACAGAAAATACCCCATCTTTTAATCTAATTGAGTGCATATATAACTTCTGGGAAATTTAAAAAAATATTAATGGTTGAAATGGCCTTAAGGAATAATAATCTTTAAAAGAAAAGAAAAATAACGTAAAAGACTAAACTCTGAAAAAAAAACGTGAAAAATCGTGAAAGCGAAACACTCTACAAAGACAAAGGAATTGCCAGAATAGTTATTTTCTTCGGCCTTAAGATAGACATGGCGAAAAAGATCTTAAAACTCTTTTCATTTCAAAAACATTTACTTCTTAATATTTTTTGTTTTCTTTAGGGATAGGTCCATTTAAGTTGCAATACATTTGCTTTCCTGTATCTCTTATCTTTTGTTTGTAAAAAAGGAAAAAAAATGTGTTGTATTTAAATTCAATACTTTTTACAGAAACCATTTCCTGTTTCATGTGTAAAATTTTGCATATATTTCTAAATTAGGAATGGCAAATTGTATGTTGTGTTACAAGTGAAGTTTGGTTTTAAAATATTTTTAAAAGAACCATCTTTTTACTTCGTGAAATATTCTTAAAAGAATAAAATTGTGCTCCGAATTCCAAGACTTAGATAAAGAAAATGTAACCCAATATTTTAATGATGTGGTAACCATTGACTTTATAAAATGAGTCTTCAATATATTGAATAAGAAATATGGAGTATATTCTATATTTTAATTAAAATACAACATACGCTTGATTTAGAAAAATACAAGAGTTAGGAAATACATAATGTTAAACCTATTATAAATTTCTGTCTTTTGTAAAAACAAAATATTTGATCTTTAAAATTTTGTGTAGGATCTTATGGTATTTTA
This sequence comes from Argiope argentata, assembly GCA_026289955.1. NCBI lineage: Eukaryota > Metazoa > Arthropoda > Arachnida > Araneae > Araneidae > Argiope > Argiope argentata. The sequence goes on from JAOUZG010022297.1 coordinate 264,161, forward strand.
AGAATAATGTAATATTTTTATAAATAAAATAATATATATACTTCCCAAATGAATACAAGATAATATAAAATAAAAAAGAAATTTCGCGAAGGAAATATCAATTTCAATAATTTACGCTTTCATAAAGTTGAAAATATTAGTATCAAAACAATATTCTTTGCATTTCTTGAAATAAACAAATATTTGCCAGAAGTGTTTTTAATATAAAAAGATTGATAAAGTCGACAAATATCTTAAATTTAATCGCATTTTTCCAATTATAATTAATATCCTTTTTCCCTTTTTGAAAGCTTTATATCCATGCTTTAAAAACATTTTATAAGTCTATCATTTTCCTCACACTCTCTTACTTTGTTGAAAGTATTTTACCGAAACAACACTCGCTTTTTGAAATAAATATTTCAAAAGCCTTTTATTCAGCGAAATATTTATGATCCATATTCAAAAAACATAATTTTAAAAAAATGCGATCGTTTTTGAAGAGTGTTTTCAATTCATATAAACTCAAAATACATCGAAGGACCAAATTGATTTCGCCAGCTGATTTAGGGATAAACTATTTCCCCAATTTCTGTGTTGACAGTAAAGGAAGGGAATTTATCTATTCGTCAAAATATGATAGAACCTTTTATGTATGATAAAGGACTTTTTTCCTAAGCATTTTCTCTTTGATGGGAATAAATATTTATGCAAGGTGCAACTCGATGTATCGAGTAATACAATCTTCAAAGACTGTTTACCAAATCAATGTTGAGGGGTTTTTCGTTTCTTTGAAGATCCTCTTTTTTAGAACCAAATTGAAAACAGATGCGAGTCATGTTCCTGATGAAAATAGGCTATTTTATCTAAATAATAATATTGATTCCATATTAGTGTTCTCCTAGGATTAAAAACTCGTATAACTCTTTTAAGACGGAAGTTTTAATTAAGGTTCGACCTATTGGATGCTTTCAAATTTTTCTAGAATTGTATTTTGTATTGATTTGTATTATAACTTAATATTTATTATCATTAAGAAAATAATATTTATAATAATATTGATTCAATGTTAGTGCTCCCCTAGGATTAAAAAACTCGTATACTCTTTTAAGACGGAAGTTTTAATTAAGGTTCGACCTATTGGATGCTTTCAAATTTTTCTAGAATTGTATTTTGTATCGATTTGTATTATAACTTAATATTTATTATCATCATTAAGATAATAATATTGATTCAATGTTAGTCCACCCCTAGGATTAAAAAACTCGTACAACTCTTTTAAGATGGAAGTTTAAATTAAGGTTCGACCTATTGGATGCTTTAACATTTTTTAGAATTGTATTTTATAATTTAATATTTATTATCATCATTAAGATAATTGCCCTAAACAACATTTTCTATAAATAATTATTCATTAGCCAAATACAATGTTTTTATAAGTCTTGAATCTGTAAAGAAATGAGGAATATAAAAGAAATTAAATATTCTGCATAAGATGTAAACCGTAATTAATGTAAATATTAATAAAATATTCTGGCGTGTATTTCTAATAAAATATCTTAGCACTATGACTAAAATGATTTATTTAATAAAATATTTTGATATTTATTTTGCATTTTTAACCCTAGAATGCTAACCATTCGTCTCCTGGACGAACGCTTACGAAATAACTTTGGCTATTATTCCCCTATAACCGCAAATCGATCGTTCTGCTCAGTACCTTTATCGGACATTGGGAACTACAGATGAGGACATCCCTTTTCCCCAAAATATTTCTGCTTGTAGTATATCCAGAACAATAGTCGTCTCAGAGACGAATGATTATCTTTCCCGTTAGTATTAAGAAGGTATTTCTGTGTATGTTTGGAGATATCGAAGCGTTTTCACAGAGAAAATTTGTGGGGTAGGCCTAAAGCTATCCGTGAATTATTGAAAGAATTAAGTGATGAAGATAATTCTACTTCTGAGAATGAATCGGAAGATGATGATTTTATTGAAATTGCTCCATGGATGCAGAAGCGTCTCAACATATCACCTTCCCCCCGATTAACACGGACTATTATAAGTAAACTTCTAAAATAATTTGAGCAGAATGACGTGCGATTTTTGCTTGCTATGTTCAACAGCAATGTGCGGAGAACATCACGCATATATGTGTAAAGATTGCTTCGAAAATAAATAAATAATATTTTTATCCTACTTGACAATCAAGAGTTATGAAATTATCTGCAGGTAGCATGCTTTTATTTAAATTAGCTTTAAAAATTCATTTAAAATACACTTCGTCTAGGAGACGAATGGTTATCATTCTTGTTAGTTTTTTAAAGGTTACCTTTCTAGGGTTAAGGTTATGTATGCATGTAGAGCTGTAAGTACATCCCCACTATCACTCACCAACATACAAAAACAGGATACACATACAGGGTGTCCTTAAATTCATGAGCGCACCTTTAAGTGTGAATAAAAGACTTATAAAGAGGCTTTTTTTAAAATTTAGAAATAAGGGGTAAGTAATGAAAGGTGTAGTCGAGAAAGGAAGCAATGCGGAGGAAATGAAAATAAAAACCACTTTATGTAATATTTTTGGAGCAGGCGATATACAAATTTAAAGACAAGCTTAAAGATTGTGGGGTCATTAAGGGATTCAGTAAACAAGAGTTAGTATTACAGCTATTTATTTACGATATTACGTTATTCAAAGACAATTTACATATAAAAGGTGAAATAATTTAAGGTATACAAATAAGGGGATGGATAAGTTGCACATGCCTCCAGGCATGAGAGGACGTTGTCTCTGCGATTAGTATTACAAGAGCGGCTACAAAAAGAATCTTTACAAAGAAAAATACTCAATATTTGTAAAAGCTATTTAGAGTGCAGTATGAAATAGTTTGCAAAATGTTTATATATATATATAT
>JAOUZG010022297.1:267457-308001 GCA_026289955.1 Argiope argentata
TATATATATATATATATATATATATATATATATATATATATATATATCCTTACCATTAGGCCCTTCCCAAACAATTTGATAATTTGATGAGGAGTTTAGCAACAAAATTGAAGGATCTTGAATAGTTGAGAATCTTAGATTGTTAAAGCTAAGAAAAAAGCTAAAATCGTGAAAAGTTTTTATGCTATTTCCCAAGTAGATCCATCAAAAGGATAAAAATCTATTCAAAACTTTTTATGCCTTCAAAAAATAAACTATAATATCATTGTTTAATTAAATAACAATAAATAATAGACATTTTCCTTTACAGTAATGACCCAGGTAGCACAGCCTGTTGCACAATATTGTATAGTATTGTGAGATATTATATGATATCGATCAATATTCCACAATATAACATAATATTACGAATATTGATCAATGTCATAAAATATTGTACAATATTTGTGTGCTACTAGTGAATCGATTCTTATTTTACTTTTAACTTTATTAGCAGCTTCTAAATAAGCAATTAGACAGAAATCTTCCGAAGATTTAACAGTTGAATTTAAAGAATATTTTTTTATCAGTATTCTAAACATCTTTATTTTAAAATCAATGAAAATCTTCATAGTATCATCTTTCTGACGTAGATGTGCTGGAGAAAAGTTTTATGCTGGAGGAAATTTTGCAAAAGAAAAAGCAAGAATAGCTGATTGTTGTTGCCCGAGATCTTGATCCCCGGAAGACGTGATGCGAAAGGTAAAATAAATGATCGTCGGTCTTGCTTCAGATGATATATTTTTGAGATTTCTTTTTAAGCATACATTGCATTATATTTTAATGCTCAACATAATACGTTGTGATGACAAGTTAAGACCATATGTTGGTTTTAATTTCATAATTAATTCAGGAAAATTAAGTTAGTATGATATTATTTTAAAGGTATTTGCTTTTAATTTTTGGTTGTATTTTTTTATCATTTGAGAATATGTTTTGGTTAGGAGGTTTTGAATATTTTAACTGCTTTTACCAGTATTGCTTTATTATTACGTATGCTTCCTTGACAGTAAATGCGTTTTTAAAAGATTGGCCTGCTTTTACCAGTATTGTTTTATTATTAAGTATGCTTCTTTGACAGCAGATGCTTTTTTGAAATTGACCTGCTTTTACCATTATTGCTTTATTATTACGTATGTTTCTTTGACAGCAAATGCGTTTTTAAAAGACTGACCCGCTTTTAACAGTATTGCTTTATTATTACATATGTTTCTTTGAAAGCAGATGTGTTTTAAAAAAGATTGGCGTAGAACTATGACATCATAGCTGTTATTTCGTCTCAAAATCGGTCGAGCTGCAAAACTTTGTTTGCCATCTATCTAAATTAAAATTTATATATATATATATATATATATATATATATATATATATATATATATAAAGAGAGAGAGAGAAAGAGAGAGGGAGGAGGGATAGAGACCGATAGAGAAATTTCATGATTGCTCAAATTGGTTATTTAAAGTGATATTTATATTTCTGCTTTCTTTTGGTCTTTAATTTTTGGGAACATTGTTAGAACGCAAATATGACTTTATTTAAGTAGGTTATAGCATGACAATTAACAACAACTGTTATTATCATGTCAGACATGATGTTGTTTCCAGGATGAGGTTTTTGTCATCAACAAAATTCCTTAGGGAAAAAATTGAAATTTTACTATCTGCACGAGCATCTCAAAAAATAAATAAATAAGCTTTTAATAACGCATTGCCAATACATTTACAAAAATTGTGATTTTTGAAAAAATAATGACTACAGCCAATAAAACCAAGAAAGATGTCATTTTGTGCACGTGATGATGTGAAATGAAATAAATAGGAAATGTGATATTTTTTTTGAACAATAAATGCGAGACGAAGTTTTTTTGGATCGTTTGCAGTTCTAAAGTGACCCATTCAATGAAACAATGAAAATGAATAAAAATATAATTTAGCTTGCACGAGCACGTGGTGCTTGGTCATTCAAGAAATTGTGTTCTGACATGATACATTGAAATATGCATAGAAGATTTCCTTTTACTCATTTTTCATTTATTAATTTCTCGAATTTACAGTTATAAATTAACAAAATACCTGATTAAGAAGCTTTATATGTAGACAGTTTTTCAACTTTCTTTCCTTGTATTAAGGAATTTCCAAAGGCGGTTTTAGCTTCCATAACAATGTGAGTCCGAGGGTGTGGTTGTAATATTTTGGATCTGACAACATTGAATTTGTTTCAACATATGTGTGAAGTATTTTTGAAAATTTTAAAATTAATATAACTGAGGAATATTAAAGACGTAGTAAGATTTTGTTGTCTCCTTTTTTTCTTGAATATGTTCAAAAATTCTACTATCTGTTGTTCTAAAATAAATAATGTAGTCCAATGAACACCAATGATTTGTGTCAATTTTGATTTCAATAGAAACTTTCTGTGAAATTCCGAATACTTAGAAAGTGTAATATATTTCTAACCACGATATTATTCATTCTAAAGCCTTGCTTTCAAAGAATTTATTATATTCTTTTCTGAAATTAAGGATATTTCAATTCTGACAATACATAGAAATTGTAATATATTTTTAGTCAAGATATTATTCATTCTAAAACTCATCCTGCAAAGAATTTACTACATTCTTTTCTGAAATTGAGGATATTATAAATCTGACAATAAGAAGAAAATGTAATACACTAGCCTAGTAGCCTGCGGTTTACTTTCACAGGAGATAATTTTAGAAATATTGTTTGAAATTCGAAATAGCTGATTTGTATAATTAGGAATGATAGAATGAATGATATTTATTTTCTTGTCCATAATGACTACATTCTTAGAAATTTAATTATATACAAAGAGAGTTATAAATAATATTTATTCTATTTTTTAACTTTATTATTCAAACTCTTCAAATTAGACAATATATTTTGGTTTTTCCGTCTTTAATAAAAACAAATAAATGTCTTGGCTGTATGTACCCTGCAAACCACTGGCCATGTAAAAAACATGGATTGTCTATGTCTAATCCATACACTTGAAGCGATTGACCTGACGCTTTATTGATGGTCACTGAGAAAGAAAGTCCAACTGATTGCTGTGTTAACTATTATTTTTTTAAAATAAAGTCCACCTACATTTATACCAAATCAGAAATGGACCTTATGAACTCTATAAACGGGGATTTGGTGTGATGTTAAGTGCTAAGAGTCAAAGGGGAAATGCAGTAGTTTAAAATCAAAAGGCATGTAGATGGGAATAATGGGAATGCGTGGAGTGATCGCATCTTCTCCAACCGACATTCCATTAAGAATAGTTGCTTATCGTCTTGCCACATGTTCGTCTTTTGATTCTGATGCATGTGAAAAGGCAGATTGTAGCCGCTGTCAACTGATTTTTGATTTATGTTGATCTTGAGACTCTGAATCAAATGAGTTAGTGATTGGTAAAAGAACTGCATTATTCCTCATTTGTCGCATTATTCCTCATTTGTTAAGAAAATCGTATTGGCTTATTTCTACGAGCTGCGCTGGTAAATCTATTAAAAACCAAAATATCATTTATTGGTTCACTCATTTAATAGAAAAATTACATTACCTGCGAAAATTTTCATTACATATAACGCACCTTGATCGGCATTGATAATAATAATTCTACTTTATATGTGTGAGATAAACTCTGAATAATATGTGCGGCTTGAACAAGACAAAATACATCTCGCGTAGATGACTATTCTTGAATGATAAGAAAAAAAAAAGATTAAAATGAAATCTGCTCTGCATATTTCAATGTATGGTGTCAGAACATCATTTCTTGAACAGCCAAGCATCACGTGCTCGTGCAATTTAAATTATATTTTTGTTCATTTTGATTGTTTCATTGAATGAATCACTTTAGTATTGCAAACGATCCGAAAAACCTTTGTCTCGCATTGATTGTTTTAAAAAATATCACATTTCCTATTTATTTCATTTCACATAATCACGTGCTCAAATTGACATTTCTTCTAGATTTTATTTGCTGGAGTCATTAACTCATTTTTTTAAAAATTAGAGCTTTTGTAAATGCAATGGCAACGCGTTAATAAAAGCTGATTTTCTGAGGTGCTTGGGAAGATGATAATATTTTTATTTTTTGCCGACGGATTTTTGTCGACGCCAAAATCTTCATCCCCAAAAAAAACATCATGTTTTGACATGATAAAAATAGCGCTTGCACTAACACTGGTTGGCATGAATCGTATTAATTTTATTTTCACTATTATACGCGCGGTTAACTCTGAATGATATGTGCCGTTTGCCATTTACCGTTTGTCTTTGGTCAAATTTAAAATATAACATTCGTGTAGTTGAAGCGCATGACGAACAAATAAACATTCATTCATACACATCAGATATAACTGTACTATGCGTACAACCTTCGTGGAAGTGAAAACAATAATGTGAACAAGTTTTATCGCAAAAAAGTTAAATGCTACGGACACGCATAAGGTAGGAATAAACAAATAATCATTTTTATATATAAGACTAGCAATACCTGCACAGCGTTGCCCGTGGCATAGCATCGAAGAAGAAAAATGAGCTTCTAACTTAAGTCTAGTCTACACCCGATATGGCATGGACATGTTACGCAACATCAAACAAACATAAAAAAATATAGAGAGAAATTTTGAAATAGCTACAAAACAATTTTTTAAGGCACACACTCTGTAATATTTAGACTGCTGAAAAGGTAAATATATATGTCCGTAGTCAAAACACAGGCGGCCACTACGCTCCTCAAGAGATTCATTCTGTCTCCGCAATTTAGTTGCAGTGGGATTTAACTAAAGACTGCTATTTATCTCATCAAAAGATCCTTCGTACGTAAATGTAGACATTATTTCTCTGATAGTCGCTAACCGAACTGATATCAAGTGATAACTGATATCAATCAACAAACGAAGATTTTGGAGATTTAATGCGTTTCCTCCAAGGTCGTATTTTTTTATTTTGGGCATAATGAGATTTGAATCGCTTCCTAAAATCAGACGTAAAAAAAGAAATATATCACATAATCATACCACAGCTCTTGCTAGTTGCACATGCGCAGTTAGAGGTTGAAGTGCAGTTACAATCGCAATTATAAAGCTCCTTTTTTAGATTGAAATAACTTTAAAGTACTAAAGTCTTCCCCAATAAATTCTCTACAAAATTATGTTAATATATGCAATATCTGTTAACTATTTATCGAAGTTTTGTGGTTCAAACATACTTTCAGGGGACTTCATTTTTTACTATGTATAGATTACTAATTAAGGGATTATTCATTCTAAAGCTCTGTCTGAAAATCTACAATCAAAAAGTCTTTGCGCCTATTTTGTAAAGCCAAAATATGAATACAAAGCGAACGTATACATTCCCAGCAGTGAACGTTCTTTGTACCGTACCAGCCGTATATGCCTTTTGCTACGATGAGTGGCGCTGCTATCAGTCATTTAAGATGGTGTTTGTTCTTCAGACGACCACAGCTTATGAGCAGCGAAGTGTTATTCGTTTTCTATGGAGCAAGGGACAAACGCCCATAGCAATTCACAGGTAAATGCACACCCCGTACGGGGAAAAGAGTCTCTCTTTGAGAAGTGTTCAAAGGTGGTGTCGTGAGTTTCAAAAAGGTTGTGAAGACTTTCATGAGAATGAGTGTTCACTGGGAGAATCTGGAACACCCACCTTACTGTCCAGACCTTGCCCCTAGTGATTTTCACGTTTTCGGTCCACTGAAGAGGTTTCTGGTAGGACAGAGATTCACATGTGACGAAGAAGAAATAACGCGGTCCGACGGTTGTTCCACAGGCAGCCGAAAGATTTCTACCCCGGGGGGATCTCTAATTGAGTGCTGCGATGGGACAAATATCTGAATCGGTTGGGTGACTATGTGGAGAAATAATGTAAGGTACGTAGTACACTACGTATATTTGTAAATAACTGTATGCACCTGTTGTTGACGAATAAAAAATAGGCGCAAAGACTTTTTGATTTGCCCTCGTAAAAAATAGTTTTCCTTCTTCAATGAAATTAAGGAACTTAAAATTCTAACATTTTTTCCTGTGTTTGCAAGATAAATAACTTGCCAGAGGGCGATTAAAAGACCTATTTAAATAATTTATTAGATTTCATGAATATTCTCATTCTTAACCTAATCTAAATAAATATATTTAAAGCGACCAAATATTTTAAATTAATGATCCAGTATAAAAAAGGAATATATATATTTAAAAAAAGTCATTGCTTGGATTTAAACTAGACAATTTTGGAAGCTTATGCAATAAATTAGTAATAATTGCTACGTAAGAACTTCGTATTATTTAAAATAAAGGAATAAGTACTCATTCGGTGTGGTAGTATTAAGGATTCCTTAAGGAGGTTTAAACTTCTTAAGAGAAACAATGTTTTATTTCATTTATTAACATAATGTGAAGCACTTAGTTCTCAATAAAATATTCTTGACATAAATGACTAATTCTAAAAAATTTCTCCCTCGAGAATATAAATATGTCAGTTCAAGCTTTTTTTATTTCAAATATTGCAGTTTTTTTTAAATATAAGTCGCTTTTTATTTTCAATTGTTATTTCTTTTCTCCTAAACCTGCTTCTTGTGTTTTGGCAGATTAAATATAATTTTTTTCTGCTATGATAAAAAGAACATAAAAATTTTTTTTCAAAAGAATATTTGTGGTTGCTAAAAATATATGTGAGTTAAATGAAAAAATTAGAAACATACATTTGTATCAATTTTACGAATTCAAAGCCGAAATTGTATTGGTATAATAGTAAGTTTTTAAAGTTATTTAAAATAAAAATCAGGAACTGAATGAAATAAATGTTCTCTATAAGAAAAGATCAGATGAAATAAGGCAATAAAGATTTCATATTTCAAATTATAAAGAAATTTTCTACATTTAACAGAGTTTAATAATGGGGATGCTTATCAAGGAGACAGACAAAATATTTTTTTAGGAATTAAATTTTAAAAATTTGACATTTATATTGATATAATAAAAGATTTGTGTAATCATATAATTTGATTAAAATATTTTAAAGGTTTCTTCATAAAAAACTTAAATTTCTTTAAATTAAAGAACATTAAATATTTCCTATTATGCGAACTGAATATAATCCTGAAATTTAAAGTGGAATTGTTTAGACAAACGATTTTAAAATGATGTATCTGCATTTAAGAGTTGTAAAGACAAGCTTACTTTTCATGTAAAGCCAAAAAAATTTCGTAAGATTTTGTTCTAAATCCCGTAAATTAAGATTGTTGAAAGCATGTAAGTTTTCTATCTTTTTTTAGATTGAATAAATTTCCTAAATAGGTTTTCCCTTTTTATTCAGGTTTCAGAATATGTAAATGTGTTATAATCCAAATTTAACTCACTCATCTCTCAAGAGATGGCGCTACAATGGAATTGTAAATTATAAAAGCAGACAGTTTGATAGCATGCGTTGAGGTTGCTTTGTGCCACTTTTACCCCACCACCGGTAGGGATCTATACATCTAATTTAATTGTGAAGAATATGTAAAATAAAACATTATTTTTAAAACCAGAAACCCCAAGATCTTTCGTGGCAAGCTAATGCCGGAGCAAAAGGAAAGTATGTCCACATTGCTTGCAAATTAATCCTGATCCAACTTTTATTTTAGAATACATTTATGCATTGTTCTCTCATATACCTAAAAATAATATTATATCATTGTGAGGGATTGGTAAAGGCATTCATTTTGCAAGATTTTGCTTGAAATTAATATTACTTTATGTATACGCTTTCAATTATTTTAACTAATAAAATACATTTATTTTTTATTGCATTGCCTTTTGGAAATAAATATAGTAATTTATTTAGTTATTGTTGTTATTACTAATGGCACTTGCGATGGACAAACGCGTTGACGGCCGTCAGCGATTTTAAGATGAATGAGCGTACCTTATTTTTGAGAGCCAACTAGGGCCAAGAGTACGACTTAGCTACAAACCCCTTACAACCGCTGGCACAACCCCTTTTTACTGGGGGGGACATTCATTCACCTTACAGATAGAACACAGAAGAACCATGTCCGAACCCGGGACGCCCAGCTCTCGAGGTAGACGCGCTACCCTTATGACAGGATGCCGGCTTATTTAGTAATTTATTTATTAATTTTGAAATAAACATATCAATTTATTTATTAATTTTGGATATAAATATAACAATTATTTAAAAAATGATTGCTGGAAGAAAATGCTTTTGAAAAAAAGATTGATGCAAAAAGATTGATGCATTGATGAAAAAAAGATTGATGCATTTGAAAAAATCCCGTTTTCATTTGGAAAATAGTGAAGTAAAAGAAGAGAAGTTGTAAAAATTTTCAGTTCCTAGTAGATTTAAATAATGGAAAGAAAAAAATACAAATTAAGAAAATTCAGGCTCAAATAACATATTCAGAAGCGCAGAAAAACGAGTTATAATAATCTTGTAATAAGAATGAAAGATCATTTATTTTATGAAGGGTGTCTGAACTTTATTTGTTTTATAAAAGATATAATAATGGATATGATTTACTTTTGGAAATTTAGCACTTAGATTATTAGTCACTTTTGGAAATTTAGCATAGATATTTTTTTTACTTCTACTTTTATTACTTTTTTATAATTTTTTTGCGAGAAAGGATGTAGTCTTGGCATTTTCTCTTTTATTTAAAACATTTACACAAATTTTATAATATTGTTCACAAATTTTCCAAACTGTTTTCTTGAATATTTTCTCATTTCAGAAAGAAGGATTTTTGTTTTTAGATATGGACTTGCTCATGGAATTTAAATTCTTATGAAAATAGCGGTAAGTATACATCCCTTGACCTTAGATAAGTTCAATCACATTTGTGAAAGAAAGATACTAAGAGCATATATCTATATTGATGTTTATATCAGTATATTGAATGTTTATTCTCGGAATTCTGAAACCCTCCATGAATTTGTGTCAGGAAACTTCTCTTTTGCCAAAAATAAGGGATGAGAGAAAAGATATAAGGAGAATATGTTTACATTTAACAATAAGATGAATTCAAATTATTCTAGAGAGTAAGAGAAGTAATAAAAGCTCATTCTTCTGCATACCAACACTTTACGAAGGAACATGCTAGTCTTGGAATCCTCAAATAGAACAGGACATTTTATTATATAAAGTTAAGATTGCAATTGTAACGCATTTTAAAATTATTTTTAAGCAAAATAACACCAACTAGGCTAACATTTGACATTTCGACGCGGCATTTCAAGACGAAAACATGTATTTGTTATCGCCATTTCAAAGGATGATTTACTGTTAATTATAGGGCCGGGATGGTCTGGTTGGTAGAGCTTTGGACTCGTACTTCTTAGGTTACGGGTTCGAAGCTTACTGGCCAATAGATTCCCCGAGTGCTGGCGATTGGCGCTCGTTAATTCTGTTCTTGGTCGCAAATTCCTTCATATCGAGAGTAATATCCTGGAGGTACTGGATCAGAGGTGATCGTTCTCTGTTCCAGGTCTAAATTACTATCTGAGATTAATGTAGTCCGCCCCCGAAAAAAGGGTTGTGACGTATGAGTAGCTAAGTCGTACTCTTGGCCGTAGATGGCGCTACTTGTAAAACAAGAGACGTATATCTCCGGCTTAAAATCTGCTGATGTATCAGCGGGCTTGCCCCAAAAAGGAAAGTTCCATTAGTCACAACAACAACACAGCAACTGATAATTAATACCTCAAGTAAAACCCTCACTTTCTGCAATCTTGCTGAAATGATTGTTCTGTTTCATAACAAGATAGTTGAGAATGCAAGTGATTTGGGCCTTCCAAGTGATATTATATTTCTTTCTATGAAACGAAGGGTATAGTTAAGATATTCTAATGAAGGAAAGATCTTTTATACTAAACAAGACTCAATAAATTTTACTTTGTTAAATTTGGCGTCCTGGCATAAGGGTGGTGGATTTCCCCCGTGACCTGAGCATTCCGAGATCGAGTCCCGGTTCAGGAATGGTTGTTCTTCTGTGTTCTATCTCTAAGATGTGTGAATGTGCCCCCCTGTAAAGCGACGTTCCAACGAGCCATCGAATTTTCAGAGTTACCGCCTATTACTCCTCTTGCGGTTTCTCAGATTACTTTGTGACTGTGGACGGGTCCGAATTTTTCCTGCAAGTTGTCGGTAAAGTGTGCAGGCATCAAAGGACCCCAAAACACAAGAGGAGTAAAACGGGGGAACGTGTGATTCTCAGGTCATTGAAACTAGGCTTTATAAGGGGCTATGCAAGCGAATGTGATGAGTGAGTAGCAAAAAGTCGTAGTCTTGGTCTCTCTATAAAAAGAGACGCTGATTAGACTTAAATCGCCAACTATCTGAATGAGCCTGTCCATGGTAATTGCCATAAGAAATAACAACTTTGCCCCAGAAAGGTTTGATGCCATAAGTTCTAAACTGTGGTAAAAACTGCTCAATAGCTAATATACATCTTCACGCTCTATGTTGTTATAAATTCATATCTTTTCATTGATTCCTTTCTTATTCTGAAAATGTCTAAGAATAATTATGCGATTGAGGTAAATTGTTTTAGTCCGATTATGGTTAATTTGTCATTGAATGGAACTCAAAGTATAACAATCAAAATTTTATTGAAATTTGAATTATAAGAATATCATACATATAAGAAAGTTCGATCGTATTTAACACTTTGCTGACCGGTGACGAGTTAACTCGTCTTTTCATGTCCAAACGTTGTTGACCGGTGACGAGTTAACTCGTCCTTGCACTTGCATTATCTGTTTCAATTTATAACACCGAGGGAGATATAGAACATTGCAAAAACTTGACGAATCGTGTTTAGCCTTGTCCGCTCTATAACAGAAAAATTACTTTTCCTAGTATTTACATTTTTATTAGAATTTTAGTAAAATTCCAAAAATTTCAACCATCACGGAATGTATCGGCGAAGAACTTTTTGATGTTCCAATTCAACAAAATTCATTGGAGTTTTTTTAAAAAACGTTTTACTTTCATATTCAATTACAAAAAAGTAGGCGGTGACATGACAGTTTCTTTATAAATTGCCGGTCACCAAAGTGTTAAGTAAGTTCAGTTGTCTGTCCATAAATTCAAAAACATATGGACGATATGGATCATAAATTCCATATTCTATTTAAATAAAATGTTGCATACGTATGGATTAAAAAATTTTTAAAGTTTGTATCAAAATGTCTAAATATAAGATATTTAATTCATCTCATTATACCATGAAAATTAATATAAAACTCGCAATATTGTGTACAACTATACATAAATAACGAGGAAAAATGATGACCGAAGCTCTGTCCAAGTTATAATAATTCAAAGTTAATATCCAATTGCTCAAAGACAAGAGATTCAATTGCAAACTCAATTTACCTCGTCACATTATGATAATATATACAAACCCACCATCTTCTACATGTAGACACTTATAAAGAATGCTGAATGAAGCTCATTCTAAACAATAAAATATTTTAAAGCTAGTATCTGTGTAAAGATAAGAGATTCAAATGCGAACTCAATTTACCTCATTACGCTATGGAAATAGCGTATATATCTTCTATATGTAAACACGACGAAAGAAAGGACCACATTCTAAACTATAAAATTATTCAAATCTTGCCTCCAATTATTTAAAAATAAGAGATTCAAATGTGTACTCAATTCACTTCATTACATTAATGAGATAGATTCAAGAAAATGTGAACATGACTAGAAAAAGACGACAGAAGTTCCAGCTTAAATTATACTGCTATTAAAAATTTACAACCATTTGCTCAAAGAAAAGAGATTCAAATATGAACTTATTTCATTTCATTAAACAACAGATTTGGATTCTAACCTGGTATCTTATATATGTAAACACGGCAAAAGAAAAACGACAAAAGCCGACTCAAAATCATAAAAATTTTCAAAGCTTGGATACAACTTCCAAAATTAAGAATTTCAAATGCATACATAATTCATTTCATTACGCTATGGAGATGAATACAAAACCTGCCATATTGAATACATCCTTTTGGAAATAAAATGAAAGAAGACGAATTCCATAATATCTTATAAATTTTCCACAATTCTAATAATCCTAATGTACATCTTTTACAAAAATAATCCTCAAGAAAATTCAAGTTTCTAATATCTTCCGAGAAAACTTTTGTCATAACCCAGTTCATAGAACATCATCAAATAATCTAAGTATTAACACTTAAGAGACTAAAATTATTCATTTTGTTTTTGACATACAGTGTTTTTAAGTTTTTCTTTAGAAGAATTAACAAGTGAATTCTCTCAGTAAATCTCAAAATGAATAATGCATTTTCTTCTCTTATTCAGCTTGAAAAAAAATGAAAAACTTTAATATATTTTATGAAGATTTCACTATCTTCGTTACTCTTTCGCACATTTTTAATTTATATGAAACTCATTACTTTGCAAAAAGGAATCCTTTGCAATTTTTGTATTTTGTGAAGTTCTAATAAAAATACTTGACACTTTTGATGTTATTTTAATTTCCTTTCCGTAAGGTAGCTGTAAAAATATGTTTTAAAGCATTTAGTTTACTCTTAGTTTTATATTACTTTCTCTTATCTAAAGATAAATATTGTAATCATTGAAAAATTTCCTAATTTATATTTTAACCTAACTGGTTCGGGAAAAAAATTGAATTAAATCTGCAAGTTGGTTTATTGAGACAACAACAACAAAAAAGCTCTATGTATGAAATTTTTTATGTGATTTTTTCATAAAACTAAAATTAGTTTATGGGAAATTGAACCATCCTTCCTTCTATATCCAATCAAAAATTACATCGCTTAAATGCAAACTTCTAGATAAATGAAATTAAGCATACAGAATTATCGTTAAAAATTATAGTTCTGGAAATATCATTTTAATATATATATCATCATATCTGATGTTGAACTCAAACAAAGTGAGATGTTGAGCGTCTGTCGGTCCGTTTATTTAGGGTTATGAGCAGGGATGCACAACCTTTTTAGGATGAGGGGCCAAAATATGAAAAGGGACCATTACGAGGGTCAAAACAGCATATGAATGATTAAACATATTAAAAATGTGGAAAAACTCGGTTTTTTTAAGGGCAATACACATGAATTACATTTATTACTTTACTTATTTTACTCGTGCACATATTTTGCAATAAATAAATGAATAAAACACAAACCTTATATCTATGGTTAAAATAATTTACCTAAAAAAAGAAATTCCTGCTAAAAGGGGGGCAAACTTGAAATAGAATAACAGAGAAAAAAATTTGGTAATTATGCAGAGAACAATTTTGAGAAAAAAAGTATTATCAAAATTAATGAGATGGCTGGGACTGAATATTTTGTTATTGATTCTAAGTGGAGATTAAGATTGGTTGTGGCAATACGTAGAACAGAAGAAAGGTTCTCATCTGCTATTCTATTTCTTTTTTTTGATTTGTTTAAATTAATTAGTGAGAAAGTCTGCTCACAAATTTAAGTGCTGTCGAAGAAAATTGCACATGCAGTTGCATTTTGCTTTAAGCACAAAAATTTCTCTGGTAAATCTTTATAAAATTCTAATACCGTTTTTTCTTTAAATTGATTTTTGAAAAAAAAATCAGAATTCTGTAAATCAATTAAGAGTAACTGTATACTCTCAACCACTAGATTTACATCAATAGAAAATGGAGACGAAAATACATATTTTTTTTTTTGGGGGGGGCATTTTTCAAATTCTGAAAACCGAACATCAAATGCTTTACACAAGATTTGAATTTGATCCTCATACTGCATTTTTATGTGTGGAAAATTTTCACGTCTGAGGGCTAGTCCTATATGAAAACTCGTACTCGCAGATAGCCATGAAGTGAACAAACTGAAAAACCACGTAATAAAAAGTAAATAAACTTGACGAACAATTGTAAATTATTTATTCTGATGTAGAATCGTTTTCGTCCCAGATTTTTATCCGGTTTATTTGAAAAATTCTCATTTCCTTGTCAATTGGTCCCATTTTATTAACAACATTCGCGGGCCAACTTCGAAGGCTAAGCGGGGTAATTTTGACATGCGGGCAATAGGTAGTGCATCCCTGAGAATGAGGATATGTGATGTCCATGGGAGAATAATCTAAATAAAAGGAAACTGGGAAATGACAAAAAAGATTTATTATTTTGTTATTAACCCTTTGCACTCTTATATCTCAGCGTATGCGACATCAAATCGTATGTGTCATATTAAATTGTCGACATCAAATCGTTATGTGTCATATTAAATTGCCAAATTGTATGTGTTTTATAGATTGCTCCTACAATTTTAATTTTATTCCGCTATTTAAGATAAGTAATAACATTAAAAAGTCTATTTTTTTATAAAATTAAGATTATTTATATTACATATTTTCATTCTTTGATTAGATTTTTATCATGAAACCTTGTTCCCATGTCTATTTTTTTAAAGAGTTACACTGATTGTTATATTTGCATTTACATAAGATTTATTTCTTTACAACTTCAAATGTTACTATCACAAATTTTAATTTTCATAAATTTTGCTTATAAAATAACATTGTAAATTGAATTTTAACAGGTGTTTTTTGTAAAAATTTGGTATAATATTTATATTATTTACTGAAGTTATCGAAAACCAAAATAAGTTATCTGTTCATTTCAAAATCTTTTATAGCAGTTTTAGCGACACATGGCGTGAAAAAAATTGAAAAGTTTGTGTCATTCATTAGTCTAATTTTAAAAAATGAGTAAAATTACAGCTTATTTTGTAGCTCAAGAACTAAATAATATATTTTTAGCTATCTGAAAAACGATAAAGAAAGCATTAGCCAAGCATCTATACTAGAAAGTCTTTGCTTTCTATCTATTTTTGGAAGGGAAAAAAGGACATTTCCTCCAATTAAAAAAAATTGACATTTAACTGGTGTATTTTTTGTTTCATAGATGATTTTTCTATTTCTTTATACAAATATTAAAAATAAAATAAAAGATTAAAATGAAATATGCTATGCATATTTCCATGTATCATGTCAGAACATAATTCCTTCAAGGACCAAGCCTTACGTGCTCGTGCAAGTTAAATTATATTTTTATTCATTTTAATTATTTCATTAAATGAGTAACTTTAGTACTGCAAACGATCCCAAAAGCTTTGTCTGCCCTTTATTGTTTAAAAAACTATTACATTTCCTATTTATTTCATATAACCACGTGCTCTAAATGACATTTTTCTAGGTTTTATTTGCGGTAGTAATTAACTTATTTTTTTAATCAGAGCTTTTGTAAATGGGATGGCATCATGTTATTAAAAGGTCATTTTTTGTGATGCTCGTGCAGATAATATTTTTTTTCCACCAACGGATTTTTGTTGATGCCAAAAACCTCTTCCAAAAATACCCATCATGTTTTGACATGATAAAAAAATATTTCAGAACATTTTACCAAAAACTCTACTTGCCCATACCATGTATCTAATACCTTATAGAAATCGGAAAAAAGATTTATAGATCATCTAATGAATCTTTTAGATCTTTTTAGATCATCTAAATGAATTAATTTCTGACTTAAGACTACGCTGTTGTAAACTAGCAAACTCTCAATTTAGAAGATCGTATTTTCACGATATATTTTTACAATGGTAATAATTCCCAACACATAGCTGGCGATTTTGGGATAGAAACATTTTGACGTAAATGGATTATTAAGGCGTAGTCATCAAGTTTTCAGCTATATTTAATGTTACAAATCACTAGTTTAGTTAAAAGATAGTTTAAAATGGATTTCAAATTGTGAATTGAACAGTCAAAGAGACATAGAAGAAAGTAAGTTAGTATAAACACTAACTAAAATGATAAATGTGCATTTCATAAAAATTTTCTTGTTGAATTTTAGGAAATTGTTCTATCTTGCTATAATTTAATAAATTAGAGCATTTGATACATAAATGACGATGAAACAGTATTCTGCAAATCTCTACTATTAAATGAATAATGCTTTTAATATATCATTTAAGTGCAATTTTAAGAATTTGAAAATTCGATTTAGGAACTGCATGCAATTAATGCTATAAAATGTAAACAGGGAAATAAAATATATTATTAATATGGTATTTCCTTATGGTTTTATTAATTTGATACAAATTTGACAATGTAATAGTATTATACCTCAAATTATAAAATAAATAAGAATTTTTTAAAACTATAATGATACAATTACAATGGCATTCTTTCTGCAAATGCCATAAAGTAAAAATCTTTCTGCAGTGATTACAATTGCATAGTCAATCTTAAACGAAACACATTCTATCAATATTAATGAAAAATTTCATAAAATTCATCACTGTGTTGTCATACGTAAGCAACATATGTTACTGTGTGCTTTAGCAAATGAATCATTAGCTTATGAAGAAATATATTTTATAAAACATTCGTTCAACATTTGATTCATGAAGACAATTGTTTTACACATAAATAAACAGTTTATCATAAAAAAGTTCATGTCAAAAACATAGCACAACGGACTTATAATTCAACAAGAATTATGAACTCCGAGGAAAAGAACTTAATATCCCAAGCTCGTAGCAACATTTAGGACTTGCATGTTACAGTTCATTGGGCCACATGGACGCCCATGAACTAACTTATGAACAAATATGTTTTATACAGAATTCGACCAGTATTTGATTCACGAGGAAAATAATTGTTTTATGCACAAATAAAGAGTTTGTCGTAAAACGTTCATGACACCGAAATATAACGTTCAACACGAATTACAAACTCGGTGAAAAAGGCTTTTATATCCCAATCTTGCAGAAGATTTAGAACTTGCATGGCATGGTGCATTGGGATCTCCAAATAGAATAAAATTCTTAATCCCATACAACAAGGGAGGTAAAGATTCAGGTTCGGTGAAATTATGTGCATCGTGTAGAATACAATAATCAATAGCTCCCACCAATTCTTCTAGATCTTTATAGAAACAAGTCCCAGTCACAGCCAATAAAACTTCTGCCTCTTGAAGAATCTTAGTTTTAGCCTCTTCATCCTGAACGTTTTCGGTATTCGGCATAATTGGAATCATCACATCCAGAACCCTACTGTGAAGTTTACTGTGGAGATAATCTTTTTCTCTATTGATGATAACCAAATTATAGGATGTATTGATGAGACGCATCCCCATCAGACTGAGTACCTCCGGCCGCACACATACGAGTATCTTGCCAGAAATCTTAGATCTTTTGATATACTCTACAACCCGAACTATGGCTGATAATGAATCTGTGAACGGACCAGACACGACTATTGTCATTTGAGGAGACAAAATGTTTAAAGGATTGACAATTGCTTGCATTACTGTGGTCATGGCCTCTGAGTCCTGTGTTCGAGGTAAGGCAGTTCTCCTGATATAATGACTCTGTGGGTTGAGGATGACATTACAGAGAAGTGACCTTTGTAGATTACTAAGGGAATCATTTAGCATCAAGGTCTTTCTAATGGTTAATAGTTTTGAAATACGAATAGGTGCTTTTTGGTTGATGTAAGAAAAGTCAAAAACAGAGTAAAATTTGATTCGGACTTTCCTCAGATCTGTGCGTGTATTCACGGGCACATGTTTTAGCATTTCGTGACTATAATCGAGTTTATTTACATACTCTCTTGTGCCAGAATAGTAGACATACCCCAGAATACTGTTAATTTTACTGGTCGAATTAGAATCGAGTTTTATGAGAATGATATGACCATCTCTCGGGATGCTGTCCACGTCAGAACAGCTTATAAAGTTCTGGCATGAGATCTTAACATAATTTGTCTTCTTTTTGAAATATTCCACCATATAGATATTTTTGTCTATCATCTCATTCTTTGCTTTAGCGTCTTTCAATGCCATAGAGATTTTGCTAAAACATTCAAACAGCAGAAAGGGGAGATATGTATTATAATACATAAGGGGATTTTCGTAATGATTTCGCACTTGATGTATTTTGCCTCCAATTTCCAGCATTTTTCGAACGGTTTCTTTTTCAATTCCCTGAAACCAGTCAATGCTCCTCTCGATTATGATGAGATAAATATCACTTGTATTGATTATGTCTCTTCCAATATTCTCTTTCAATTGTTTGGGTAACAAAGATAATAACTGGGAAGAACAAGATTCCAATCGGAATTGATAAGGGATCGGATGGTTGTTTGTAGTTTCATGTTTCTTGTTAACAGAATCAGAACTTTCGCCAATAATAATAGTCGTTTCCGATAAGTTGTGACTTTGAGTAATTGTAGAATTTGAAGGCCTCGGCGGCCGAATTTGCTGAGATACTAAAGGTTGGCGAGGAATAGAAGGTGATGAAGTGTTACTTGGCGAATGTGAAAAAGACTTGCAACTTTTCGAACTTTGGATTGTTGAATTAGGTTTAGGGTGTTGAGCCATAGAAAATGAAGCACTTCCTGATGCTGTAGGTGGAACAATAGCACGATTATTTTCATTGAAAGTTATTTTATTTAACTCTGTAGGATTATAACCGTTTATTTTTGAATGTATCGGTTTTACTTTTTGAATTTTTGTATTTATTATAGGCTGAATTGGTTCAGCAGGAGATATTACAGTAGATGAATTTTGTACAGCGCAAGTTGTTGAAATTGATGGTGTTTGTTTCATCAGAGAATGGATAGGTGATTCCTTAGATTCAGGAATCACCTATCCATTCTCTGATCCATCCATTCTCGGGGAAGTGTATACCTGAATAATATTAGATGAGCCCAACTGTTTTTGAGAGTTCACATCTCTATCTAATGTCTGAGGGTAATTACGAGCTAATCGAGGATCTCTTGGATAATTCGTATAAGCCATGTGAGGAGAACCTGGATTCTGCAAAGGGGCTTCAGAACAAGTAATAACATTACGATTTTGGCAACTGCTTGGAGGAGTATACATATTATTCTCAAAATGAAGAAAACCTGTTGAAGAATCTAAAGTGCTTGATGGCCTATCTACATCTAAAAGCCTTCTGAGAATATGATCTGGTGGGTAATGTTGACAACCAATAACGAGAGCATCATTTTTCTTGTATTTCTCATAGGCTACTTTTTTGTCTTTATCACTGTTGGAAGTTGAGGCGTCCTCACATATTTTAATTTTCTTTGGAGGTGTTTCAAAAGCCTCAGCATATGTGGTGGGTAGATTTAACCGAAGTTTCTTATTTGGTTTAAAAACATTTTCATGAGGTACTAGTAATTTTTCAGGGATACTTTTTGAATTATGTATAGGTTGTCCAGAGTTCTTTTTATTTACATCTGATGGGAAATTTATCTTTTCAACTGATTTTTGATTTTTGAACTCCCGTATCAGGCGACAAATTTGAAGCTCAATTTCGTTAACAGTATTTGGTTTAGCTGCTTGATTAACTGAAAAATTCAGTGCCGAATAAAGATTTGTGACGTCTTCAGATTTTGTTGATTCAACGTTATCAAGTACTTGATTAAGAAAATCATTAGACAATTCTCTACGAATTGTGTTTGTTTCCAGTGGCAGACTGGTCAAGGTTTCCTTTTGTTTATTTTCATCTAATAGCGATACTGAATTGGTAGACTGACCAATATCATCTAAAGAACTTTGGATATTCATTGGCATGTCAAAATTATTTGCTAGAGAATTAGAACATTTCTTGTTGGAAGACGTTTCAAAACTAATATTTGGCAAATTAATTTGATGTATTTTATCACTATAGAGTGAATTTTGCGCTTGATTTTCATTACTATATTTTTCCAGCAGCGTTGATGTTGAGATTGAATCCGAATTTTTAATATTTAATTTAGAATTGTCTAATTTTTTAAAATTTGATCGTGGAGATTTGTTTTGCAAATTTTCATCTACTGCTAAATTTATTGATTGTTTGTCTTTAATTTGCAAATCTTTCTTTTTTTCAGGTAAACGCAATCCCGAGTTACCTTGCGAATTACTTGCATCGTGAATAACATTTGTTTCAGTTACATTAATATTGCCTTTATTCTTAATCAAATTATTGAGAACTGATCGTGTATGTGATAATTCCAGAATATCAATTCTCTGATTACAGTTCAAGTACTTTAAAAATGGAGTTGGGAATGTTTCCTGCTTGTCACGTGAAGAAATATCATCATTTGTGATAGAAGAAACGCTGGCCTGTTTATTTAATATTTCAGATGGTATTGCTCTAGGGTTTTCACAACTTTGAGATTTTTCATTATTACATGAATTTTCCTTTTCTGATTCACTTTTCACTCGGGTAGCATTTAGTAAGTTATTAACGGATGGACCGATATCGCTCCTGTTTTTATCACAAACCACGTTTTCTTGTGCTTCTGAATTATTAAGAGGATGTTGCTCCCTTTTTACCGGATGATTAACTGAGCTGTTATTTGTCTGGTTTGTACCAGAAGAAAGATTTGAAACCGAAGTGGACTCATTATTAATAATGCAGTTTTCATTTTGTTCCACTTTTATAGATACATCATTCACCATGTCGTCAAAAGTAGTCGTGGCATCTTTTTCCATACAAACGGACGCAGTGTTTGAAGCTGAAAGGTGACTATTGTTTGTATCTTTGTTTTTATTTTCAGCGCCATGAGACTTTTTGGAAATAACCCCAATATTTTTTTCCTTCGGGACATTCGGCTCGTTTTTTATTTGAATGTTATCAGAAGTGACTTCACAGTGGTTTTCAATTGTTTTATCAGAAGAATCAGCTTGAATGACAGGGCTTACTAAACCGTCTTCAGTATTATGAAACTTTCCGGAACGGACTCTTGTACTGCTTTCATTTGCGATGCACGGTTCAGTTTTTATTTCAAGGTTTTTATGAGAAGTGATTTCACTGGATTTATCAGCTTCAGCTTGAATGACAGGGTTACTCGTTCCTACCAAAACGTCTTCAGTATTATGAGACTTTTCGGAACGGACACCTATACTGCTTTCATTTGCCATGCTCGGTTCAACTTTTACTACAAGGTTGTTATCAGAGGTGACTTTACTGTCATTTTCGGACACTGGCGTTGCGTCATTGTCATTTTGGGTCTGGGAACGGACTCTTGTACTGCTTTCATTTGCGATGCTCGGTTCAGTTTTTATTTCAAGGTTTTTATGAGAAGTGATTTCACTGGTTTTATCAACTTCAGCTTGAATGACAGAATTACTCGTTACTACCAAAACGTCTTCAGTATTATGCGACTTTTTGGAACGGACTCCTTTACTGCTTTCATTTGCGATGATTGGTTGAGCTTTTATTACAAGGCTGTTATCAGAAGTGACTTTACTGTCATTTTCACTGGCAACAACTTGAACAACAGGGTAATTCGTTTCTACCAAACCCTCATCAGCAGTGATTTCAGTAGTGTTTCCATTTGATTCTACTTTTACACGAACATAACCATTAACATTGACTTTAGATGTGCTTGCACTCCTTTCAACGTTGGCATGAATATCAGTTGGACGTTTGGTATGTTGTTTTGGTTGTCTATTCTCTAGAAAGGCAGTCTTAATAGGAGAGCACTCTACTGGAACAACTGGATGAGAATCGTCTGTTAAGTCCACAAATTCAATTTTGATTCTTTTGTGGGGCTTTTCGATTATCATACAATCATCAGAAATAGGCGACTTTGTTTTAGATGAGTCACCAACTTTTAACTTTTTAGAGGTTGTGGAGTTCAAGTCATTATCAGCACTACGTTTGAGAGTCACACTGGGAATTTCCGATGGCACACATTTCTCTTCGATTCCGTCGGCCGGAAACAGAGTGGTCGAATGTCTAAATCTTGTGTCTGGGTAAGAAAGTGTTTCAGGTTTAATGCGATTGTTTTCGGGCATATCGAATATACTCTCTATGATTTTACATGGATTATTTGGATCTGGCAAACGATAATTTTCAACTTCAGACGTGAAATCTGAACTTTTCCTTCCTTTGGACTTCCTTCTTTTCCTGGCGCATTTTTTAGGCATCTGAAAAGTGTACAAATAATAATTAAAACAAAATTATATATAACACAGAAAATATATTCTTTTCAAAACCATTCCTATCGTAAGGTAAATCAAAACACAATTAAATGAATTGCAAAATTGAAATATTTAATAATAGAAGAATTGTTATCGTCTTTTGGAGAAACAATTTGAAAGTTTCACTGATCATAAGTTTAAATCTTTCTAACGTAAAACTGCTAACTTTGGGTATTATTAGAATAAAATTTCATTAAAAATATAATGCAAAAGGATATTCATTTCTAAATAAATAAATTAAAGGCTAACTGATCATAAAGATAAATTGTTTGTAATGATACGAGATGGTTTCCTTTCGTATGAATGTAAACAACAAAAATAAGTAAACATGACCTTAGTATCATTTCATGACTATTGTGACAATTATTATAAATTTTTTCAGGTATTAGTATCATGTATTAAAATTAGCAAAAAAGCGTGCCTCATTACATTAAATAACTATTATTTAAATGCAGAGCTAGACTTTCACATTAAATACATAAGCGATAGCTTAGGGCACCCATTTTCTTGCTCTCCTTCAATAATTTGTCTACAAAGTATCACATTTCGTTACGAAAATTCTCACAAGAACGATGCGGAGATGCAGCCTTTTATGTCTAGGAAAACGTGTATTAATTACACGCATCACTAGTTACAAATTCAAAGCAAATTAACTCTACTTAATCTGATAATTTCGGTCAACAATGAAGCCATAGAAAGCAAGCCAAAAAGAAAAGACATTCTATCAAGCCAAACCAATTAACGTAGCTCGTTCTCCAAACTGATCCGATCCTCCACCTTAAGCTGAACCTTAAATAGCGGCCCACTAAAGTGGGTGAGGAAAACTACGAAACTGCTCGTTCGTTTAGACTATAACTATATAAGTGTGGGACTTTCTATAACCTTCTCTAGGAACAAATTTTTATATCTTGGCTTCTACTACACATTTTTGCGTGTGCAAAAAACCGTTAGCAACCTCAATATGTCGCCAACATAATCAAATTAGTCCAATATGGTGATATGCTGTGGCCTGATTAATATAATTAGAAGTTTAATACGCTTTTGTCTGAATATATTATATCTCTAGGGATATAAAATAGAGCCATGATTAAAGATTATATTTCATCAAAAAGAAAAAAAATCTTAAAATATTTGATATATTTGTTACCATACCTCAAAAGAATTAATATATTTGTTGTGTATATGAATGAACACACAATTGTCAGAAGCCAGTTGCAAGAATCCAAATTTTTCTAACTTACCTTTTATAGTCAAAAACCAACTTGGACCAGATTGTGGTAAGCAATAAATACTCTTTCACAACTTACAACATTTTTCACCTCCGATTAATTTTTCGTAACCAGGTGGAAGTATCATATAAAAAGTTTCTTCAATTTCACTATATTAATATGTGTGTGTGACTAATGACGCTTGCCACGGACAAGCCTTCGCTGATACGATCAGCAGATTTTAGGCCTAATAAATGCGTCTCTTTGTTTTACAAGTAGCGCCATCTAGGGCTAAGAGTATGACTTAGCTACACACACGTCACAACCCTTTTTAGGGGGCGGACTACTTTCATACATCTCAGATCGTAATTTAGACCTGGAAAAGAGAACGATCACCTCTGACCCAGTACCACCAGGGATATTACTCTCGACATGGAGGACTTTGCGACCACGACAGATTTTACGAACGCCAGCCGCCGTACACTCGGATATTAATATGTAATATAATATCAAAGAACTTAAAAAATGAACTTTAATTTGAATGCAAGAG
This sequence comes from Argiope argentata, assembly GCA_026289955.1. Lineage (NCBI taxonomy): Eukaryota > Metazoa > Arthropoda > Arachnida > Araneae > Araneidae > Argiope > Argiope argentata. Next base: position 291,305 of record JAOUZG010022297.1, read on the forward strand.
CCATTAATAACATTCTGAAAGATTCAATGTTTAGAACTGGTGAATAAAACAAGATATAATATTTATTTTTTATTTGATTCAAGCCAGCTGCAACAAGTATCGCTTTGTATTTTGTTTCACCATAGCTATCTTGCTTTAAAGAATATACCCATTTAGTTTTTAATAACATTGTTTTAGCCGGCTTGTTTACTATTTCCCAAACTTCGTGTTTACTTAAATACAACTCATTTTTCATTGCAATTTCCCAATTCTTCCAATCAGTACTTTTTTTCGCATCCTGGTATGTATATGGAATGTTAAGAGCTACATTAGCTAACATTTGTTTAGATATGTGCCTTTCCGAACGTTTAATTGGGAATTGATTAACGATATTATTACAACTTGGCTCAACATCTGGTGTTGTGTTTTCATCCCCTATAGCGGCGTCTGTCTAGCGAGAAGTTCCGCTTTGGTATAGAATTGCTGACTCACCTTGTTGATCATCTGCCAATTCGACAGGAATTTCTGAACTAGATATTTCACTTTTATATTTACCTAGCATGTCGTTGGATAAGTTTCAATCAGAGAAATAATATCCCAAGTTTCTGCTTTCGTTTTCACCTTTTAAAGATTCATTTAATTTAACTGATCTCTCTTCTATTATTTTTCGGTTTTTAATGTAATAAATTTGATAACCCTTTCTTTCTCTAACGTATCCTAGCATTATATCACTTATTCCTGGAACTTCAAATTTATTCCTCATTACTTTACAATTGGGGTGACTGTTATATAAGCCAATTAATATCCTTCGAGCTGAAGGGTCCCTTTTGCTTGATCGGTATGATACTCGTCTACTAACCATAAGATTGGGTGTTCGGGCCTAGCGCTATCCGATGTTCATCCTAAACAATAAAAAATAAGCCACACAACCGAATTTTTAAAGATAGTTTAACTTCAGTTCTTCTGTGCCTGTCAAATATTTTATGGGGGTATTTTTTCTTTTTCTTTACCTGGGGTTACATTAGACATTTGGGTGCTACAATTAAAAGCTTCGACCCAAAATTTTAATGGAAGTTCACTTTCATATAATAAAGATATGACCTTTTCTAAAACGGTTCGCTTTACCGTTACTTTCACTATTGTATGGAATAGTTTTTTCATGAAATATTCCTGAATTAGCAAAATAAAAATCAAGTTGTTCTTTTATGAATTCTAAGCCATTGTCGGTTCTTAATTTTATAATTATTTTATCAATTAGATTTTCATATTTGGTTTTAAACTGCAGAATTATATTAGACACTTCATTTTTATTTTTCAAGAAATAAGTAAAATACATGCCAGAAAAATCATCCACTAATATCATGAAATATTTTGCACCACCAAATGATTCAGATTGAATAGGAACACATAGATCTTCATGAATCAACTCAAGAATTTCAGAACTTCGATTTACGCCAACATGGGATAAGTTTTTCTGCTTACCTTACTTATAACACATGTTTCACATCTAAAATCATTTATATCAATATAATCTTTCATTTTAAGCATATAATTAGGATTTAAATGACATAAGTAGTGTCAAATTTCATATTTACTAGTAGATTGCTTAGAAAAGTAACACTCCGAATGATACAATGGTTATAAATATTATTCTGATCTATTGTTATTTTTTAATGCTTTAGTAACTAAGTTATTATCTTCATTAAAAACCGAAACACAATTAGTCGATTTAATTTAACAGCCCTTATCCATCAAACAAGTTACTGACATTAAATTATATCTTAGTTTAGAAACATAGATAACATTAGTAATTGTTAAATTTGTAGGATTACTACTCATAGTCTTTAGTTTAATTTTTCCGAATCCCTCGTACAAAATTTTAGAGTCTTTATCTGCTAAATAGATATCCTTTGTTTCAGGGATTATTCCTTTATATGGCCATATGACAAGAAGCTCCTATGTCCAACAACCATATTTTATGACTTAGGCTTTCTTGTTGATGAGGAGTAGTAAATTACATTATCGCTAACACTTCCTTGTTTTGTTGACTATTTGGCATGGTGTTGTGTACTTCATTATACTTGGTTATTTTCATTACGGGGAGCACTTCGACTACTTTTTATTTTTGTAAAAGCAATCCTTGTGATATGGTTTGGATGCTTGCAGATGTAACAGAACCTTACACCCAAACGTTTGTTTTCTTAGAATAAAACACTTCCACTTCAACTCCTTCAGCGCGAGTACTCGTCGGCGAATAACGGGCATTTTTTTCTTCACGTTAAATTTCTAAAACTTCATCCATTGATTTGTCAAGCTGGGTTTTGAGACTTTCTCGTACTTTAGAGAATTTTCCTTTCAGTCGGCACACTGTATAATAAACAAGCTCCCTAGGTGCGACATACAGGCTTAAAGAATGACACTTCGTAACCATTCCTCTTGCATCGGCAACATAATCGTTTGCCGATTCATTACCTTTCATTTGAAGATTTTTCATTTCATTTCCGGCATCTATTTTTCGGTCTTTTTCTTGACCCGTGAATGTTGAGTTTATTTTATCTCAAAGAATTTTTGTATTTTCCTCTTCTGCGAACTGTAAAGTTTGTTCATCTGGCACTAACTTATTATAAGCAATGGCGTCATAATTTTTCTGATTCCATTTTGAAACATCTTTTCCACTTAGATTGTCAGGTTTCACCGCAGATATCACATAATCCAATCTTTTCAAACTGAGCGCTGCCTGTATTTTCAATGCCCAAATAAAGTAATTAGTTACATTCAATTCAAAGACATTTAACACTAAAACTACGAAGATTTACCAAATACCTATTTCTACCAACCGGTCATTTTGATCGGTTTGTTTGTTTAAGTAAACAAAATAGTAGAATTCAAGAAATAAAACTATAAATTAATAAGATAATTTAATTTTAAGGATACATAGACTTTCCCTTTCTCAAACTGGACCTCTGAAATATTTGTTGATTCACAGTCAACTTCGGATATATCTTCGCATATATTTTCTATATCTCCAAGAAACTTTGTTTTTTTGAACGTCTCGGCATTCTCAGGGTAAAAATTTCGAACTGAAAAATCTTAAAATTTTATTTCCCTTTCTAATAATGAAAAAATATTCAATCACATACCACTTACAATGTGTGCAAGAATAATGTGAGATTCTAAATTGAAATTTTATATGGGTTACGATTTCTGATAACTTATCAGTATAGAGGTTCCAGACTGACTGTAGAAAGTGTCTTCATATTACAGATTTAATATCTACCAATATATTACATATACATAATATATAGAAAACTTAGAATTTTTAAATTGCGGGAATTTTCCGTATAAACATAAGAAATTCCGGGAATACTCAACATGTATTCATGATATTTTTATGACCGATCAAAATGACCGGTTCGTGTATTTAGGTATAACACATAGTTATTTCTGAAAATTAGGAGCGTAAGAACAAAATAATTTTTAATATTATTCTATACACAAATTTAATAAAAATCATAACATTATCGTAAAATATTAAACAAGACTTAAAGGGGAAATGGTATAAATAAATGATGCAACCGGTCATTTTGACCGGTTCGTAGTTCTAGTGTTAATTTACGCATGCTGAAAATTTCGTTTCTGACAATTTCGTTTATTCACGCCCAATTTTAACGAAATACAAAGCAAGTTTAATTTACCACTAGCCAGAATCACGATACTGCTACCAATTTGTTGTTAACTTTCAATAAATATCAGCATGGCTCTTGGAGACAGCACATTTATTAGACATAGTCAAGAAAAGAACAGAGGTATTAACGGTTAGTAGTTCTAGTGTTAATTACGAGAGTTAACAGAGGTAAGCAAAATCACACAGATATTCATACGCCAGAAAATAGTCCGCTCGTTTCATCCCAACACATACTTAATTTTTTTATTAATTAACTTAAAATCTTGAATTTTTTTTCTTGCTGATTACCCATTTAACTAATAGGTAAAATGATATAAAAAATTCTTCTAAAAGAAATTCTAAAAGATTTTTCAAAAAGCAATGTTTACATGACATTTTAACGTTGTTCCGAAAATCTCACAAAAAGATGACCTATTCCCATAGGAAGATTTTTCGCGCATTTAGAACACTGGAGACAATTCTTAGTTAACACTTTGCTGACCGGTGACGAGTTAACTCGTCATTGCACTTGCATTATCTGTTTCAATTTATAACACCGAGGGCGGTATAGAACATTGCAAAAACTTGGCGTATCGTGTTTAGTCTTGTCCGCTCTATAACAGAAAAATTACTTTTCCTAGTATTTACATTTTTATTAGAATTTTAGTAAAATTCCAAAAATTTCAACCATGACGGAACGTATCGGCGATGTAAAAAATAGGCAAAAGTTTAATTTCATTTCATTCAGTATAAATAAAATTCATTGGAGTTTTTTTAGAACGTTTTACTTTCACATTCAATTACAAAAAAGTAGCCGGTGACATGACATAGTTTCTGTGTAAAATTGCCGGTCACCAAAGTGTTAAGAATTCTATTCCTCTATTTACTACTGGACAAAAAAAATACGAATATGTTAAAATTTTTATTTAAACCCAATCGTGATAAAAGTGTCTACATTTCCAAGTTTCACAATATTTTATATCATAAACAAGTCACTAAACGCAATAACTTGGTTGCACTCAAATCAGGCATAGCATAGTTTAGGACCAAGGACCAAAACTATAAACAATTGACTTATTATTTGTTTTAATAAACATTTTTTACGAAAAATATTGAAAAAAAAGCCTTTAATTACCCGAATGAGGGAAAGATTATTTGATTATAGCTAAGCTTCATCTTTCTTAAATTTATAGAAGTGAATAGATTGAGTCCCTTTGTTCCATCATTACAGAAAATAGAAATTGCAGCATAAATTCTTAGAGCGATTTCTTGAAGCGATTGTGGTGATTCTATATATGCCAATTAATATCCTTCGAGCTGAAGGGTCCCTTTTGCTTGATCGGTATGATACTCGGCTACCATAAGATTGGGAGTTCGGGCCTTAATACCACGTAAATTGGGATGCATGAAACCACATTTTTATAGAAGATATCCCTTGATCTGTATCATTTATTAATCCATTCAATATGTTTGAAGGATGCAACGTTGTTGCAAAGTTATTTAAAAATTAAGTGTAACATTTAATCCATCCTAAAAATGATTTAAACAGGGGAAAACTAGTCATCAGAGGTGCATCTAAAATAGCATTAATTATCTATTCTATCCCATGGAATTCGTCTTTGTGAATTAAAGGACCACGGTATTCAATTTTCAATTTTATCAATAATTTCGATTTATTTAGATTAAGATGTAAATTATGATGTTTTAACGTTTTTTTATACTTCACGCAATATTAATATTTATAGCAAAATCTGCAATTTTAAAATCATTTCAAATAGGTATCATTCCCGAGGATATTTTTTTAAAATTTTCTTAATACTAAGAGCAGTTTTAAAACTAAATATCAGACTTTTACAATTCCCACCAGGGGATATTGTAGAAATAAGAAGTTTCCGGTATGCAGGTGGGTTCTCTATATCCAGTTGGGGGTCGAATATCTCCTGTCACTGGTGAAACGTACTTCCCATAGGAAAGGTTATGACGTGGTCGGCGATGGCTCATAGTACTCAGTCATAGTTGCTATCCCGGCGGTTCGGCCAATCAAATTCATCCGTGTGTCTTCTGGCTGATTGGAGGAGCCGTTTAAGGTTAATATAGCTTTTTACGAAAAAAATGAAATCTTAGATTGTGAATTCAACGTTATCATGTTAGAAAATCTAGAGATTAATTATCTAAGCTAATTTAAGACATTAACCAATTTAAACGGGTTTGAAACAATCCAGGGACTCTCTCTCTCTCTTATTATATATATATATATATATATATATATATAATTTTAATTTTTCTAGATGGCAAACAAAATTTTAAAGCTCGACCAATTTTGAGATGAAATAACTGCTATGTTGTCATAGTTTTTGTCGTTAGAATTTGGAAACACATCTGCTGTCGAAGACGCATACGTAATAATAATGCAATACTGGTAAAAGAAGGTAAAAAAATTCTTCAACCGATAATTTCTGGCAGCCCCAATCTCCCCCCCCCCCCCCGTAAATTTCAATGAAGTCAAAACCACCTAACAAAAAACTACCAAACCATGATGAACTCACATGATTAAAAAAAATTCCATAACTATATATAAGGTCTTTCCAGATATATCAAATTTTGATCTTTTTCATCAGCTTTGTTATGCAAATGACCTTGAGAGAAGTCAATTTTAGAAAAGAATTTACTATCCCAGAGTTTTGAAAAAAGTTTTCCATTCGATGTGGGAGATAATGTCTATCTTCTAAAAAAGTGCTTAATGTTAGGTTAAAATTCCTTTTTGTCATTGTCTTTTATAACTTGTACGAATAGTGTGTCCCAAACATTTTTATCTGATGGTTCCTAAAACATCAATGTAGACAAGCTTCCCGATTTTATTTTCAAAAGGAGATTGGATCGTATTAACAGGCAGGATGCGGTTTAAAAAGCATTGGCTAACAATTCTCTTTAGAATTCAGCCTAATTTTAAAATGTTTAATTTCGGCCACACTATCTTTCAAAATTTTAGGGTACTCTCAGATGAGGCATTTAAGATGATCGGGTTACAATAATCACTAATTATTTTTTTATTTTGCGATTCTATTCTTATACTTTTTATTTCTTTCAAACGGAATGGAGATACTGTAGCCAATCAACACTAAATAAAATAAAAATTTTACTTAATGACAAAAATGACTTTACACTACATTTGATTTACTTTTACAGAAGTTTCATTAACTGGTTTGGTACTCCTACCTACAAATCTTCTTAAAAATAAAATGATGTAACCAGTTTCAATTTAAGAGGATATTTTACGAAATTATTGGAACGATTTAGATGAAATAAATGCAGCGATATCCAATTGTATTTTTATTGGTTTTTTATTGAAAACCTAACGTTATTATTTGTTTTACTTTCCCCAATGTCATCTGCATTATTTTCAGTTTCCTCAATTATCCGAAGCAAATTCATTTCTTTTCTTCAATTTCTACTATTAGCTCTCTCATATATAATCTTGTTCAAATTTTCAATCGTTAATAAAATACTTTTCATTCATCCAATCAAGTGCAAGTAAATTTTTTTGAGCTTGTAGAAGATGACACTCGTTTTCAATAGAGTTTTTCCAAATATTAATTCATACATTACATTTCATTAATTTTTAATACTTCAAATAGAGTTTTAGCAGTTTGTAATGAAAATGGAAATCAACAGGAAGTAGCTCAATCGGTCAAATGTGAGGATTTAGGTATTTTTCGCGTAAAGGTGAAGAATGCGAGTTCAAATCTTGCGAAAATCAATAATTGTTTGGTAAATTAGTAACTTTTTATTGCAAATATAATTAATATAACTAAAATAAAATTATTCTCTGCTTGTTTATCATTCCTTAAAATTTAAAAATACTTTATTTCTACATTCTTCGATATCTGCATTAATTTCAGTGTCATCAGTTACTTGAAACAAATTATTCTTTTTAATTTTACATTTAAATTCCGTATATTCCTTTAATTTACGTTTTTATAAATTTTATCAAAATGCAAAAGACTATTACACAGGATAAAATTTAACATTAATACCTTTTGCTATTGTTGAGATTCAAAATGACCCTAAGTGGAAGGTTTTAGGTTTGAACCCAGATTTCCTCGAAGAACCTGTGTTAGAGCGGGGCTAGCGCATGTTTAATCTAGCCGAACCCACCGCTCCCCAATATCCGTGGTATATAAGTTTAGAGAGGGGAGTTCAGATAAGATGTCCTCGTCATTTGATCATGGCTTAAAACTATGAGATCTGTTACAAAATAATGCTGTTGCTTAAAATGAGATCCGGAAGTCTTTTGTAGATTTTTGATGGTATAATTTATTGACAGCTTTAGTATTACTTTTGTGTAATCCATCATTATCTCTTACAGAAATTCCCATTATGATAGCGATATTCAATGTTTTTTCGTAAGTAAGCTTCAGCTCGGATAACATTTTCTGAATGGGTTTTCACGAATTTGTCAAGGAAACTATAACTGGAAAAATGCCCAAAATCATACTTGGTGACAGTTTTTTTTTATAACTAAGCGAAAATCCCCGTCACCATTTCTTCTTCCATTTGGTTTCACTCGTAAAAACGGAATGATTCCGAAATCACAAGTGACTTCGGGTTCAAATGCTTTTCCAATTGCAGTCAAGTCTGAATATTTCATCCCTTGATTTTATCAGGTTTCGCCAGATTCTTTATCAAAGCGTAGGTTTATTTTACCGATATCAGTGTGATCATAGCTGTTACTTTCTTTGCCTCTAGATTGCCGTTAATTTCGAAGAACTTCTAGGTGATCGAAGTCCGAAGTAAAAATTGCTTACCTATGGTTAGAATTCTCGAATGTAACATCTCCTTGGTAGTATTATATCCTAAAGGCAAGGTAAATCAAGTAGATGACCACGTGACGGTTCTAATAACATTTAAGTCAATAAACGAAGAGGCCGCGCTAGATTGGTGGTCAGATCCCAGTTAGTGAGCTGTAGGGTTTCAATAGGAAGACTGGATTCCACTGAAGAACCGTCGGGTCTGTTGTATGTTAAATTCGCGAGGGTCAAACTTCCTCCTTCTGCTGCGGTGTGGTGTGGAGATGGGGGTGCCAGCTCGGGTGTCGATCTTGTCATCTGACCGTGGCTCAAAATTAAGATATAGGTCCCAAAATAGTCCTAGTGTTGCTTTACAACGGGACCTTTAATATAACAAACTAAACTCAGTACACGAAATATCAATCGTCTATCTCAAAGAACTTTTGAATTATTGTAACGATAAAGATATTGAATTATATTAATTCTAAAGAAATTGGAAGAATTTTAAAAATGTGTTTTCGAACTCAAGGAGGTTAGGTTTGAAAGAAGAAATGTAATGTGACAAAATCGATTTGGAATTTTTGAATGATTACTTTTTATATCATTCGTTTTATGGGAATATAAATTCCAAGTTTGCATCTGCAGTCGTAAAAGGAATAAATCGCCAAATCCTTCACAATCGCAAGCAGCTATTTCTTAAGCTTTTTATGCGAAAACATTATTCTACGCATGTTTTTAAAGAAGTAAGAAATGCAATATTAGTTATTTTTAATGTATGTAGGCGAAACGTGTTGCATATTTTGAATTTATACGTTGATTTATATTCTTGAAAAAAAAAATGTTACAAACTGAATTTCCAAAACAAACCGATTATCAATGTTTTCTCAACATTTGTTTGTAGTGTTTTTAATGAATTAGTAAATCCCTTGAGCTAAGAATTTATTTTACTGTCCAATTAGATGACACATCCTATTTCGATCATTTATTGTTAATTTGTTTTTGTTTTTAAATAATATATGGAACATTTGGGATATTAAAGAGTTTCGAATTGAATTTTGCGTAGTTAAATATTTAATTCTGTTGCTTAGTTGCTGACTTGAAACTAAAAATTCAGTAATTCGATGCGCGTGGCAGACATGTAATTGTATGCGAAAGGGTTAATAAAGCATAGACTTCTGAGATACTAACGGTTTTCATGGTATTCCTGATTTCTCCAAACTATTTACCTAAACATATATTTGAAATATTGCTATAAACAAATGCTAAAAGAAAATAACATTCAAAGCAACAATATTTATTTAATTCTTTCCTCTATAATAAAAATTGTTCTTCAGATTTCCAAAACTTATAAAATTTAAGTATTGTAATAAACATGAAAGAATTATGAAATGAAATAATGAAAGTAAATAACAGTTTTGAAGAAAAAACACCCATACCTGGTATTTAAAATTGATATACGAAGGTTGAAGGGGTAGATATCTCAAGATGAGACACACGAGGCGTTGTCTTCTAGAATCAGAAGCGCACGCTTTTACAAAAAAGCAATTATTTCATTTGCGTATTTGCAATTAACATTTCATTTCAGTTCAGCTGTGTATTGAGATTTATTCTTGCCACTCAGCAGCTTTATCTTCATCTCGAATTCTAAAGCGCATTGGTGCATTTAGAAGAAAATTGGCGAAAATTGTACAAGAAAACTGATAGCTTAAATCTGATCTCGAAACGAAAAGGTAAATTCTTGCAAAACATGACAAAACTAAAAGAACAAGGAGTAAAAACTTGTCTAAGGAATTTTAAAGAACAGAAATTCTATACTTAGACATCCAGAATTTTTTATAATGAAAAAGAATAACTTTTATATCCTCAATTTCATTACAAGTCTACCCGTCGTTCTGGTATAGAAGTAGCGCAACTTCATGGGGATCTGGGTGTTCCGGGTTCAAATCCCGGTTAGAACATGTTCGTCCTTCCTGTAAAAAGCTAATTCCCTGTAAAAAGGGCCTCTTCTAGTGAATGTGTGTATGTGTAATCCACATACGAGTTAGAAGTCAGACTTCTGCCCTCGGGTGCTCAGGGGTCCATACCTTCATGAGCTACTGCACGGCTCTTTCCAATATAAAAGTGGATACGTCATCATCATTACAAGTATAATATTTCTGAAAAATGATCAGACTAAATCTGCATAACTTTCTTATAGAATGAAAAGGCCTCAATGTAAAAGCGTGAAAAGAACAATACATCCGACTTCAGTTTAGGAGAATGCCGAAGATGTAATCAGTAACAACGTCAAATTATTTTCAAGGGAGAAAAGGATTTAACCTAATTACTTCATTTCCCTCCTTTAATTTCGTTCCAAAGGATTTCAGTTTCGATGCACTGGAGATATCCCTTTTATAGCTTCATCAGTTCCCGTTTTTCAAGTGAAAATATCCGCATGTTCTTTTTCAGGGCATGATTTGAGGTTCAAGTAAGTTCCAGAGATTTCATCTTATTTTGAAAAAGAATCCTTTTTTTTTGCTGGATAAGTACAATTAGCCTAGGGAAGAGGCTCTCAAACTTTTAGACATTGCGACCCTCTTTTCAGACTAAGTATTTTGGTGACCCCCAAAGTTTTAACTCCGTCTAAAAATTAGACTAAGATTTTGAAAAATGTACACGTACTCAAAAGTTCGTAGAGTATGTATCGGGTATTGGCGCCACATCCCTTGACACTTCATCTTTCTCCTTACTAGTATCATCTCATCTTGAAACTTTGACTGAACAGTTTACAGACTACTTTCCAGTTAAGGATATAAGTGGGGTTGTGTGGGATAGTCAATCCGTTTAGTGAGCAGGACGTAACAAAAGCTGAGCTAAGTGTCCACCATCATGATCAACTGATAGAGATTTTAAGTGATCAGTCAACTAAAGTAACTTTTATATAGCTTATATCGACACATTTTGGGCAAGTATTAAAAAAGGAATACCCAGAACTGTCCACAACAGCATTAAAAACTTTGATGCCATTTTCTACATATTACAGCTGTGAACAAGGATTCTCCATCATGAAAAATTTAAAAACAAAATCAAGAAATCGTTTGAAACTGGAAATTGACATTGCTTTGTGTGTTACAAAGCTAATTCCAGATATTAAAAAAAAATGATTAATTCCAAAAGAGCTCATGTATCCCATTAACTAATAGAACACAAAAATCAACTTACATGTGAGTTAAAAGCTTTAAGTGTATTCTTTTTTTTTAATGAAAACTGCAGCAATAAATTAATTTTCTTTAAACATTTCTTCCATATCTCGCGACCCCCCTGGGTGGTCGCGACTCACCTTTTGAGAACCCCTAACGTAGGGGATAACTTTGGAACAATAATTCACAGAACGAGATATGCTACGGTCGAATAAGTAAAAATAATTCAGTAGAACTGAAAAAATACTGTGCTTTTGCCATCACAGTGACTTAATTAATATCGATACTTCACGGTTTGTGAAGTATCGATATGAGATATGATTAATGATCACGTGCTTATCTTAGTAAAGAAATAGAAGAGAATCTAATGATTCACAAAGAAAAGTAGTGTTAAAAAAAACTAAATTTTGAAGAAAGAAATAAAGTGTCGTTAGGTAAAAAAGATTCAAATTTGCCAAAATGACAAATATAGCTGGACCACTAGGTTAAACTGGTGTTTAGTTTAGTTTAGTAATATTAACTACTCGTAAAGACACACTAGGGCTATTTTGGGAACGATCTTAGGATTTTGAAACGCGGTCAGTTGACGATGACGACACCTGAGCTGAACTCCCCTCTCCATACCACATCAGTGAGAGTGACTTATTTAATGTTCTATGACCATGACTTTTTTAACGTTCAACTGACCCCCTTACACGATGGATGTTAGGTGAAATAGGGTCTCGAACCCAACGGTTCAGGAGCGGAGACTTTATCACCAGGCCCTTGCGACGGCAGGTTAAACTGGGGAGTTTGCCGTAATGGCGTTTGTAACTTACAATCAGAGCAAATGTGTATAGAATATTCCAAGCTTATACATATCGACACTTGCACTGATTGTAACTATACAGTAAAATGAATATGAAACCGACTTGTTGCTTTTTCAATTCCTACTGTTTGCTCAAACTCTTCCTGATTTTCAATTGTTAATAAAATACTTTTTATTCTTCCATTTAAGTTCAAGTAAATTTTTCAAAACTTCTAGTGGATGACACTTGATGTTAATACAGTTTTTTAAAGAATATTAATTCATCAATTTTTATTAATGAATTAAAAACGAACTTCCCCACCAATAATCTTCATTTCCCCACCACTAAAAAAGTAACGAATACAGTTTGCTACTCCCCACACTAATGAGGTTATGCTTAACATGTTTTTAGGCGGATTATTTCAAACGAATTTGCTTATTTTCTTAATATTTGATTTATTTCAAATTAAAAATTGTTAATCAATTTTAAGGATTCCTTTTGAAGTACTTTCAAATTAAAATAATACAGAATAATGAAAATTAAAAATTTCTAATCTGTATTGCGTTACCCCAACTGACACAAAATTCGTGCATTTGCGTTGCCTCGGTTGGTGTTGAAAATTCAACGCCAATTGAGTGTTCTGATTTATTTTCAGCGAATTCGAACTTGATTTTGTTTTGGCCAGGTATAATTTTTTGACCAATTATTTACACTAATAGTAATTATTTAATTAAAAATAACTAAATAAAGTTTCCTTTGTTGATGAAGTAAAAAAGATTTAAATTTATTTTTAAAAGTTAATTGTTATATTCAAATTTAATTTTTTTATGTTCAGATCTTTTTGCTATTTTTTAAACATTTTCTTTTTGTTTTGCTTTTGTGTGCTCGCGTTTTTCATGATTTACTGTTGCTTTTTCTTTTTGAAAAAAAAATCATATATTACCACTTATTTAGCCTTATATAATTAAAATATGATTTCAATAACTAGTCTCCAAAAAATTATCAAAATTGTCGATGTTTGATCTATTATGGTAATATAATGATAAGCCAATCCCTCAAGATATGCTTCTTTCCATCCTGCAAAACATTATTATGCAGCAATATTCCAGATTGGAAGTTAGTATTCTTTTTGTTTATCTCCTACTATATATATATATATATATATATATATATATATAATTCCTTCATTTTCAATTTTACTAGCTTGCAAACAAAGTTTTGGAGCTCGACCGATTTTGAGATGAAATAACAGCTATGATGTCACAGGTTCTACGTCAACCTTTTTAAACCCTTTGCACTCCGATGGTGCCTCTGACTCACTATTCAAGATTGTGTGCCATTTTGACATTTTATTTACCTACGTCTCTTAACCTGCATATTGGTTCAGAGACGTAGATTAATTTTTCCAAAGAAATTCGACTTAATAAAATTATGTACATTTATTTTTCACAGATATAAACAAATCTTTGTATTAGGTGAATAATTTTGCATCTTATTATTTTTCGGTAAGGGTTAAAATACATCTGCTGTTAAAGAAACATAAGTAATAATAAAGCAAGACTGTTCAAGCCACTCAACCGAAACATAATAATAATTCAATACTGGTAAAAGCTGGTGAAAAATATATGCCATTAAATGATGTTGATGAATATAGACAATTACGATTTATTCAGTGCCTACGCGATTTTGAGCTCAGATTATTCGTTGCCTTCAATTATTCAAAATTATTTAATTATCATGCGAGAAGTTGAAAACAATATCAATTTCTCGCATGATAATTAAAAGCATATTTTATCAAATATATGACTCAAACCTTTTATTAAATCGTAAAAATTAATTTTCCGAATAATTAAATCATATATAATAACTTGTCAAGAAAGTAGAAATAAATTATATTGATAATAAAATAGACAATACTTAATTGTTATAAATATAACTATTGAAAAATTATTAAAGGAATTAACTTTCACTGTTATTGTAAATAACTGTAGTTAGTAAAGTCAATACACTTAGGTTTTTCATGTGTTTTCATGAAGTTTCAATTTTTTTAACAATAAAATATTTTTCTGTATAATAAATCATTTTACTTGTATAAAAAATGCACTGTAGAATAAAATAATAAATTGGAATTAATAAAAAAATATACGTATATTGAAGAAGCGTACTTTTGTATTTTAGACTAACATAAATCTGCTCAAAGCAGCAGTAGCAAAAAAAAAAGAATATTGCTTGCATTTTAACAATGTAACAACCATATATCTAGTCAAATATTCGACATTTTTGTAGAAAGAAATTTTATAATACGAGAAAATTTCTGAAGATAAATCTCGTCTTTCTCAATGATATTCCACTTCATTATTAAATTTATATAACAGTGAAATTTAAATGAACATTTTTTTATGAAACCATCACCTCGCTTACATTGTATTTCTTTCACAAATATTGGTTGGAGAAACACTTTCGTATTCAAATAATCATGACAAAATCCATTTATTCAATGAGATATTTATGACTTGTATACAAAAGAAAAAGTCAAAATAACTCGACCGCTTTTGGAAAGTGCTTTCTCCCATTTCACATTTATTTAAAATGGATGATCTGTAATAAATTTGAGGACTGATTTATTGAAAAGCTAGTCTTTTAAACTTTCGTTCTTCAAAAAAGGAATACAATTTTTTCTTCTTCAAAATATGATAGTGTTTCTATAAAAGATAAAAATAATTTATTAAACGAATTTTCACTTTGATATATATAAACATAAATATTTAAGGGAGAAGTTATTTGACCTATAGAATTATGCAATCTTCAAACAGAATCATTGATATTTTTTTTCCTTCCATAGATTGTAATTTGTTAAATTTATAAATGATGAATATAAGCTTTTTTATTGCACATAATTCCACCATGTAGTTATAACCTTTCAAAGAGAAAGCAAAACAATTTATTTAAAACTGAACCTTTCATCAAAGCTTAAAAACATCATGCATGCGTAATTTATATGAATAATTTCAAAATTAAAACTCCGCTACATGAATTACTTAAAAATAGAAGAAAAATACTAAACTTTGATCATCTCTTAAATCTTTGAACTGAAAAACAAAAATAATTTTAATATCAATAATGTATAAACCCTTAATGTAAGAATTCTTAAAATATCTTTTACATATATCTGAAACAAAGCAGTTTATTAGCACCTTTTCCGCTTTTAAACTTATAAGAAATCCCGGAATAATTTTAACAGTAGCTCTGTTAACAAACTTCGTGTAATTTCAATTCTAATTAGTTAATAAAACTCTTTCATTAAACAGATTATGTTAAAAATTATCCTGACTCTCAGTCAATAAATTGAATTTCTCTCTGCGTTCATACTTTTTAACTATTTTTGTGAATTTATTTTTTAAAAAAATGTTAATTAATTTTTAAAATCTCTGTCATATGTTAACGTAAATCGGAAAGTTAAACTTTCAATCAGAAGCAATTTATCGTTTCGAAATTATCATCATAGATAATGTTCGACAAAGACAAACTGAAAACGATTTAGGAATAAAGATCATAGAATTTTTACATTAATTAATTAGTGTTTATATAACATTATTCGTTTTCCCCTCTCTTCGGTATATAATGAATTGTCTCAATTTAAAATAGAATAATCAGAATGAACCACTTCTAGACTTTCTTCATTTTAAGTATTCTAATAAGCATAAAGTTAATTAATTTCTTAATTCTCAAATTTTGCAATCTCATCACTTTTCAGAAAGAAGTCAGAAATCATAAATCAATTCAAGTTTTATTTTTTCAAAATGTATATTCAGATAATAAATTTGTCTTTGTGACTTTACTAGCTAGGTTCATGAAAGAAGGTTTCCCGTCATTGGAGAACTAGACAACTTATAAAGATAACAATTAATTGAAAAAAAAACTTTTTAAAATCAATTTCTACTTAGGTCAACAAAGTAAACTTTTAATTAGTTACTTTTATATTAAATAATAAAAATTAACATAAATAATTTATCAAAAAATTATTGATTTCGGCAAGAATTGAAATTGCATTTTTCATCTTCAATCGAAAAACTCTGAAATCCTTGCATTTTTCCGATTCAGCTACTGCCTTTTGTTTTCCGTTTTCAGTAAAAACTGCTAAAACTCTATTTGAAATATCAAAAATTAACTAAATTTAAATAAGGAATTGATATTTCAAAAGCTGTATTGACATAAAGTGTTACCCACTAAAATGTATATCAACTTGAGTGGACGAATAAAAAGTATTATATATATATATATATATATATATATATATATA
>JAOUZG010022297.1:308101-341687 GCA_026289955.1 Argiope argentata
ATATATATATATATATATATATATATTTAATGGCACTTACCATCGACAAGCCTTTCACTGATACAGCAGTAGATTTAAGCCGAAAGGTTAAAAATAAATAACAATATATACAGATATAATATCAGTCGACGCGTGTTGAAGAGACATTTTGATTGAGTCCGAAACAATCTTGACAGAAGGAGAATATTTCGGTCTTCCGTGAAAAAAATAATATCTGATATTGAAGGAGAAGAAAGTGGAGAGAGGAAGCAGCTGAGAACTTTCTCGAGAACATCTGTTACCTTGACTCCCGATGACCAGGTGACACGTGACTGGAAACAGAATGAGGCAGAGGAGTATCAAAAATTGTGATCAAAATTCTACAGAGATCAAATTCTTAAGATTTCTATAAACTAAATGGAGAAATTATAAAGGAAACTGATCTCAAAAGTTGCTATTTTTTCTTTTTCTTTTAGGAGAAGAAAAATCAGCAGAATTATTCAGAATGGAAGGAATTGAAGTATGGCACTGCAAATGAAATTTATATTCCTAGATATTTAATGAAAAAAAATCCTAGAATTACAAATTAAAACTGATTTTACCTTTTCAGAACGGAATGTTTAGGTTGCATTCATATTTTTAATTTGTATTCGTTTTTGTCTTAGAAGCAGATTCAAAGAAAATAGTTCAAAAATTCTGATTATCCTAATCTTTAACTTGTTGAATTAGTTGAAATTTTGTCATTGCAAATCACGTCGAGTTTGAAAAAGACATTTATAGAGTTGAATATTTTTCTGTCTACATGAAATGTTCTAATAAATAGAAATCATGCAAATAAATCTACGCCAAAAGGTAAAAAAAAATGCTTTAATAAATCTATGCCAAAGCGTTAAAAAATGATTTAATAAATCTATGCCAAAGAGTTAAAATCATTTAATAAATATATGAATAAGTGTAAAAAATTATCTAATAAATCTATGCCTTTTTAAAATCTTTATCTTTACTTATAATAAAGCACAATGTGTGTGTGTGTGTGTCTGTTGGCGATGTACAGACCAGACCAATTGACCTACAGCTTCTAAATTTGGTATGTGTATACCTTGGGGGCCGGGAATGTACACTTAGGAGCCCTTTTTTGAATTTTTAATTGAAATTTTAATTAATCAAAAAATGAGCCAAATTTTAACGTTTTTTCGCCATAACATCTGAAAATATAACAGCACAAAATTGATTTTTGCATCACGTTAAAGCTCAAAAAATTAGCTCTTCAATGATACTAATGTTTTGACCTATAAATTAAAACTCTATTTTTAATGAATTTTTAAACATTTAATTTAATCGTTTTTTTTTTCAACAATTTATTTCACATAAAAAATTATCTTCTCGAGGATCTCAAAAAAATCAGCTTTTAATAAAGTTCTGATTAAAAAAAAGTTAATTACTACCAAAAATAAAACAGAAAAATATAATTTTCATCACGTGATTATATGAAATGAAATAAATAGGAAATGTGATATTTTTAAACAATAAATGCAAGTAAAAATCGTTTGCAATATCAAATCTATTAATTTAATTAAAGAATTAAAATAAATAAAAATGCAAGATAAAAATAAAATATATCACAAAAGTTCGATAGTTAAAACTGAAATAGAATTTTTAGAAAAACACCAAACGATAATCTTCTGAGAGCGATATTAATTATTTAAAAGTAAGCAATCTTAAACGAACTAGAAGATGACGTCATTTCACAGAAACGATGAACAAAAAGCAATTGATATTAAGTAAAAGTAAAATATTTTTGCATTCGTGTTTTTTAAAAATTTTTAAAACAGTAAGACCTGTTTTGAATTGTTACTTTTACTTATGTGAAGAAGATATCTTGTGCTAATCAAAGAATTCTCCTTCGTGATTGTAATTTATCACCGCATTTTAATGAATCATGTGATATAAAAACGCATCTACTTTTAACGAAACCTAGTATATAATATTAAAGCTATACTGGTAAAAGTTGGTCAGCTAATTTAAAACGCCTCTTCTTTCAAACAAGCATACGTAATAATTAACAATGAAATTTTTTTTAAAGCATATAAAAATATTTTTTTATCTGCATATTTCGGAGATATCAAAACTGTCCAACCAAACCAATATCATGTTCTCATATGAGAAAAGATAAATCAAAGCTAATTGGTCTATGAAAATTTCAATAAAACTATTCGATAAAAACTGGTGATTTTAGATCACTTTATCAAGATCTCAAAGAGGCCAATCAGGGTTACTCTAGAATAATTGACCTAGATTACAAAAATGATGATTGTTCTAAACTTGCAATATTCAGAACTGATTAAATCAGCCAGATTTCATCGCAGAAGATAGAAATGTTTATTTATTTATTCAGAAGTTAAAATATTAAGAATAATTTATAAATATGAATCTATAAGACTAAAGGAATTTAAACCGTATTTTTTGAAATATATTTATAAACCTTAAAAAATGTTTTTCTCGAGAGCATTTACATACATCTAAAATAAAAATTAAAAACTGAATGTTTCATTTAATCTGTGAAATATTAGCTGAATAATTCCTTGGGATATTATAAATTATAAAAAAATAATGTTTCAATTTCTGAAATGAAAATAAAACTTCGATGTCGAACTACTCTGCTTTCAGTTCTTAGTTTTATTTAAAGACCTGCTTAGATTGAGTAAAAATTTCTTTATATGAAGTGCACTTCAATCATTTCCACTTCAATTTAAAACCGAATTTTACGTACACTGATAGAAAATCAGAGAGAGATGCGGAGTTCAAAGATCAGGACTCCTTAAGGCCTACATTATAGTGTAAGTGAATTATATGATTATCGAAATTTGAAGTGCTGAAAAACTTATTACGTATAACTTATTATATATAAGTTATATATATAAAATTTGTTTGAACCCTTTAGTCGGCATTAATATTGGCGAATCGACTGGTCGCCAAAGGCGGCTAGTATTAAATAAAGTTATTTCTTTGTAAGTTATTGCTGTTAAAGTGAAAATTATAATTACGGAATGATATGTATATTACAAAACAATTAAACCAATTGATATATATATATATATATATATATATATATATATAATTAACTAATAAACACATATTGACTTTTTAATTCAGCAGCACAGCATATTAACACAACAGTTAAAAAATAACAAAACATTTCTCTCGATTTATATACTATGATATACTCATAAATCACACACGTGTAGATATCTGAAAGGAATTCTTTTACTTTTGACCTTACGTGACCTTTAAACAAGGGGGAAGTAGGATAAAAAAATCCATTTTATATTAGTGATTTATTATTCACCGAAGGAATTCTCTTAAAGAATATTTAAACCAGAGATTTACTATCCATCCACTTGGCACGTGGTCTCAATTGCGCATTACCTTTACAATACTTTATTTGATTTATAAATGGATCAGGAAATAACATTTTGGAAGGAAGTTACTACGAGCTAATTTAAGACAAAACTTCGGGAGTTAATTACTTTTAAAATTAGTATTTAAAATATCATTACACGCACACACACACAAACACGAATTTAAATTGTATGAAAACATCATCTTTAATAGTATAGCAATAAATATTCTCTAATAAACTGGAATCTTATTTTTTTCCATTGTGATTGGTTTTGCCAATTGGTCAGAAAAACGTGCTGTTTAAACTTGTTCTAAAGATAGAAAAATTTTAAGAATTCCATTTAAATGCTGAATAATTTTCAAGGAAAATTTATATTAAGTACTAAAAAAATATGCTATAAACATACAATGGGTAAAAACATAAAATAATAAATAAATTTGTTGACGTCGCAATAAAAGTGTTTAATGATGTGAAAACATTCAAAAAATGAAAAATTATCCAAAATTAACAAATTAATTCACAATTGATACTAAGTTACCATGGGTATTTTTCTTCTAGTTTGATATACATATGTAGCTTTAATAAGCCGGAAGAAATGTATCTTTTCTCCCTGATATGAATTTACCAACAAATCAAAAGTAATTCTTATTTTTTGGAGTTTTACAATATTTATAAGCCGCCCTGTAGTTTCTTTTGAAAACCAGAAAAAAGAAAACAAATCTGTTCAGTGAAGTTAAAAGTTTCAAAAATTAGACTCTAGATTCTTCTGTTCAATAAATAAGAACCATTTTCTCTACATCAATAATTGATTCCGATTTCCTTTTTATTTTTTCTCGTTGTTTTTAAATAAAACAATGAGGTAGAAATAGAATGGGATCTTCTAAGGCTACTTTTACAAGTTTTCCGAGCGTCTTTATTTCAAAATTAACGAAGTTTCCCTGAGTTCCAGATTTCTGGGCGGGAGATAAATTGTGGCCTTTGCTGCGCAGAATGATCCCCGAGGAGATTTTGCAAAAGAAAAGGCAAGAATAGCTGATTGTTGTTACCCGAGATCTTGATCCCCGGAAGACGTGACGAGAAAGGTAAAATAAATGATCGCTGGTTTCGCTTGTGTACTTTCAGGGGAGACAGTTGGGGGATTTCCTTTTAAGATCCCTGCCATCATATTTTCATGTTTAAAATAATTCGTTGTGATGAAAAGTTGATACTTTATTTTGGTTATACTTTAATATTTATCCAGTGAGTTTTGGTAATAAGTGAGTATCGTGGTTTTGAAGATTTAAGTTCAGATTATAGTGTTCTCAGTTCTTGCAAACACGGAATATTGGCATTAAGAACATCAAGAAAAATGTTATTCAGTTAGTTAAAATTATTACTAGAATTATTTGTGAATTACTGATATATGAGAAGTAAATTTTTGAGAGATGATTCTGAGAAAGAAAAATTGTTCAATATTTACAATTCAAGGAGTTAATTGTTCAATATTAATAATTCAAAGAGTTACTGTTACAATATTTATAATTCAATGAATTATTGTTCAATGTTTATAAATAAAATACAATTAATAATATTGTTAAAAAATAATTCGCAGAAATATCATAATTTTGCTTCTTTTATATGCATGAGCTAAAGGGCAAAAATATGAATAATCTGGATTGTTATATTATAATATTTGTCTTTGTTTATTACCTCCCAGATAGTAGAATTTTTCAAGTTGAAATGTTAAATAAAAAAAGCGTTTTCAACTTTTTATTACATTCTCTACGATAATTAATGGTTCTAAAAGTAACGTTTAAAGACTCTAACTGAAAGTTTTTATGCAGGTTTCTGACATCGAGGATATGCTGACAAAGTTCTGAATACATGGCTTAAACACCATGGTTGGGCTGGGATAACCTGGTTGGTAGAGCGTTGTATTCACATCCCTTGGGTTGCGAATTCGGACTCGCCAGCTGAAGACTCCGTGTATGAGGTTACTGGCGCACGTTAAATCTACCGTAGTCACAGAGTCCTCCATGTCGAGTGTAATACCACTGGGGTTACTGAGTCAGATTGTTATCGTTCTCTGCTCCAGATCTAAATTGCGATCTGTGGATGCCAGAGTGAAATGCATGAATGAGGTCCGCACCTTAAAAAGAGTTGTGACGTGTTTGAGCTAGAAGCCTATCTTCTGCCTTTGAGTGCTCAATGGGTACATACCCTCAGAAACTACTGAACCCCTCCTTCTGTTGTAAAGAACACGAGAACAACAACAAATACCTTGGTTTCCCGCCTTCTTTTCACCAAGAATTCGTCGTCGAAATGGTATCGTTGAGCAAGAAATTTTCTCTTTCGAACGGATGAGAACTTCACTTAACTCACATAAATAAAATTGTTATAATTGAAAAGGACTTTTTAAATTTTTAGGATAGTGTTAATTTTTTTATTTTTTGGTTAACTAAGTTTCAGCGGAAGAAAGTTTAAACAATGATTGGCAGTACTGAAATTGTTGCAATTAATTTACATGCGATTCATTTGCTTGCAAGGATTTTACATTTCTTGCTTCCATTTGAATGATAGATCAATACTTGATTCTAAATTAATATTTTGAAACAAAAGAAAATCTAATAAAAAATAAGTATTAAAGTAAAATATATATAAAAAATAGTGACAGAGTAGTTCAAGTTTATTATTAATTTTAAGTCGGTTATTTTTCAATTCCTATTATTAGTACACACTCTCCATATGCATATATCCTGTTTAAAATTTTTCTGTAAAAAAATACTTTTTATTCATCCACTCAAGTTTAATTTACATTTTTTTAAACTTGTAGAGGATGACACTTGATGTTAATACAGTTTTTCTCAAATATTAGCTCATTCATTAAATTTAATAAACTTTTAATAATTTAAATAGAGTTTTAGTAGTTTGTATTGAAAATTGAAGTCAACAGGCAGTTAGTAGATCAGTCGTTAAAATGCGAGGATTTCAGTATTTTTCGCGTGAAGGTGAAGAACGTGAGTTCAATTTTTGCTAAAATCAATAATTTTTGATAAATTTTTTAAATCAAGAGTAATTACGTAATAAAAAGTAACTAAAATAAAAAATTTCTTCATTGACCTATATAGGTATTGACTTAATTTTTTTATATTACTCTCTTTTGTTCTATGCGGTATTCTTAAACGCTCAATATTCTTCAATAGGTGATTAAAATAATTATCCTCTCTGTTGAAACAACGGAAACGCAACTTTCTTAAATAAGTTAATTATACCTTTTAAGAAGTTTAAATACGAATGTATACATTTAATATTCAATATGGAAATCATATGAAACTACATAGTGGTGAATTACGAAGAAGCAACTTCTCGAAAAATATATCCTTCAAAATCATTCATTAACCAACAAGCTAAAAAATAGCTCAGTTGTTCTGAAATAGAATGTTCTGATGTTATGGGAATTAGATTATAATATTATTTCCATTAAATTTATGCCTTATAAATTGTTCAATTTTCATCGTATTAATAATGTTTCTGTGTACCTGAGTTGTCGTCATTACTCTTTAAGGTTCATAAGATTTTTATTTAAACATTTTTATATATTACTTGCTTTATTAAAGTTTGGTCGATAATATTTATTTTTCTGTTTATAATTTGGCCGCTAGTTATTGTCTGTTAATTTTCTTATCAGCTAGTTACATTCTATGCTTCATTTTTTAAATTTATTTTCTAATAATATAATAATGCGAACAAAAAATGATCTTCACCAAATCTCAATTAAGAATTCCCTTGCGAGAAACACATTAACTATATCCGATAGTCTAAGTGATAACTTAAAATCCGAAGCTAAAATTGCTGTTTGGTCCAGAGCAGCCATTTAAAAATGATCAACATCACTTGAGTGTTACAAAGAGCGGTTATCGTTGGACATAAAACGGAAAGGTTTAGGTAAGCTCTTGTTCTAAAGATTTTATACTCAGCTTGGGAAGGACATAAAACTTTCTTGGCTTGTAAATTCTGAATAGATTTTCTTAAACGATATCTCATGTGAGCAATAGTTTAGAATTTAAATTCCAGTTCTACTCTTATTTTAGTAAAGATTTATGCATTGTTTCACAATGTATAAAAGCTTTGAAATCTTACATTTTTTAATATGAGTGATTTCCGAATATTTGGAAATTTCATTCTACCCCATGAGACTATTTTTGATGCATTTTGTTTAAAATTACTTTATTATTAAGATGAATATGCTACATCTTCTTGCAAGTAAAACACAAAGGGAAGGAAAGGTTATAGTTTAAACATTTATATTAATCACAAAGACAAAATAATTACGGAAATAATTAAAGGAAAATAATTATGGAAAGAATTAGACAAAATAATTATGGTAATAATTAGAGACAAAATATTTATGGAAATAATTAGAGGGAAAATAATTATGGAAATAATTAGACAAAATAATTATGGTAATAATTAGATACAAAATAATTATGGAAATAATTAGAGGCAAAATAATTATGTAAATAATTACAGAGACAAAAGAATCAGGATCTGGAATTAGACAATTTCTCAAAAAGATCTCATATTGCGAAATAAAAGTACATTAGTATTTCTTTTTATATGTTTAAATGGCAATTTACATCTTTTAATGTTACTTTTTTACTATAACCTTTAGCAAAATTTTCATACAGAAACAACATCCATACTCCTTATAAATTATAATCTAATGCAATTTTTGAAAAATAGTTTCTTAATATGTTCTACAGTTTCCTAATTGGAGAATAAGTAATATACTTAAGTTGTTTTTAATTCAATATTGTTAAAAAAATCATTTTATTTATTAGTACAACTTGAATATTTTGAGAATTGACAGGAATATAGTTCTTTTACTGAGGAATGAGGAAAGATGTTCAAAATTTTAAATAAATAATATGATAAATCTTTAAACTATTCGATACTGGTTTCATAATTCTTTTCAATTCTTTTATTGACAAAAAAAATCTCAATTTTTTTTAAAGAGAAATTTTGTCACTTAAATAATATATAGGTGGTTTAATTAAAGTTCTACTTTCACATTGTTATAAAAAGAAAACTACTGGACCAAATGTTTACAAACCTCGTATTTGTTTAAAGGGGGTCACGGATAATTCTTTTTTGGAAAAAAAAGTTCAAAAACTCACCATCAGCGGGGAATGGCGCTGTATGAAATATAATTAAATAAAATAAGGCATGAAGACACCGGTTTAAAATGTGTTTAATCATTTCTGAAATATGTTACATGTTCTATGTGAGGTACACTATTTCCTGAAAAAGGTTAAATCGCAATACTGCAATCACAACAGTAACTCTTCGCATATCAGGTTTTAGTTTAGTTTAATTATATTAACGTTCCGTTGAAAAACAACACTAAGGCTATTTTGAGACCGACCTCACAATTTTGAACCACGGCCAGATACGAGCATGACAGCTGAGCGGGTACTCCTTCCCCACACCACACCAGCTGTGACCCAGACAGATTTAATGAACAACTGACCCCCTTACACGACGATTCTAGGGTGGAATCGCAACTCGAACTTAAAACCCTGCGGTTCACGAGCCGATACCTTATCACCAGGCCACCACGGTCTTCGCATATCATGAGGATCGTTACGCACAAGTTAGTGTATCACATTTTTCAGTTCCGCCAAATTGTTTAGATTATCACCATAATTATTGCTTTTGAGATGCCACACATTGAGCATGCTTTGTAACATTTCAGAGGCATTTAAACACTTTTTAAACTGTTTTCTTCGTGTTCTATTTTGCTTAACAATATTGATACCGCTACCCTTGGTGGTGAAATTTTGAATATTTTTGGGAGAAAATTAATTCCCACAACCGTCTTCAACTACTACCAAATTTGATAGCATTTGGTCCATTTGTTTTCCTTTAATGACTATTTCAAATAAGAACTTTTATTATAATTACTATATACAGTGTGATTCAAAACAGCGTGGACAATCTTACATGGTAGATCAGTCATACAACAAGGATCAAAATTAGCATACGAACATAGGGTCGCAAACGCCTGTAGAGGGCGCTAGAGTCACGAGAGGGCGCTGCGCTACAAACACGACTTGAGCAAATGGAGATTGTCTTCATTCGAGACGTGGATGTGTTGGGCATAACATGGCTACTTATACACACCACGAAATGGCTGTCATGCACTTAATTTACGGCATGGCCAAATGTAATGGACGAGAAGCCTTGCGAATGTATCGTGCGAAATTCGATTTCAACACGACGGAGCTCCTGCACATTTCATCACTGACGTCAGAGCACATCTGCAGGCTAATGTTCCTGGCGGCTGGATTGGTCGTGGTGGACCGATCGCATGGCCTCCTCGATCACCAAATCTGCCTCCCTTGGATTTATCTTATGCGGATTTTTAAAAGGCCTTGTCTATGAAACACTTGTTGCAACGCCGGAAGACATGGTAGGAAGGATCGTTGTGGCAGCAGGAAGTGTTCGAGATACACCTGGTATTTTTGAGAAGGTGCGTCGTTCCATGCAACGTAGATATCAGGCGTGTCTCGATGCATCTGGAAAAAACTTTGAGCATTTCCTGTAAACTCGACATTAGTCGCATGTGAGTGAATCATTAACAATAAAATGATCTGTAACGGTTCCGTTTCTTCTTTTCATGTTATGTATTATTTTAGACGCCCTGTAGCGGCTCCGGATCGCAGTTGCGACCCCCCTGTTCCTATGTGATTTTTCATCCTTGTTGAATGACTTATCTACCATGTAAGTCTGTCCACGTTGTTTTGAATCACCCTGTATATTAGCTTCATACACGTTTTTTTGAAATAATTTTTCATGTAAAAAATCAAAAATGTAAATATTTTAGTGTTTCGAAAACTTCACCCGAAATATAGACACCTTTCAAAGTAAATTCATTAGTTTTTCGCCAAGTCTTATCACAGATAAGTACTTATTGTGAAAGAGTAGTTCTGTAATAAGAGAGTTAAAGGTAAAGTGAACTTTACACACTTCTTTCTGCAAAGAATACTGATAGTTTAGATACTTTGATCTGACACTGAGTCATTATTCCAGACTTTGCTAGATTAACTAGTATCATTAAGCTAAAGTGTGCCAAAGAAGACTTTGAAGTTGTTAGGTACTAGGACGAGGTGAAAATTGCGCAGTAGTTAATTTGTGTTGTTATAGAGAATGCTTATATAAAATTACTTCCTTAAGTTCTGAAAATTCTTAAGAATAATTATATGAAAGAGACACACGGCTTGTCCCATCAAAGCTAACACTTCTGTTTTGTTGCCTGCCCTTTAATAATAGTGTACATTTCTTACATAACCTGAATTCATGAAGAGTTTACTAGTATTTGACAAAAGTGTATGGAATAAAACTGAAATATGAGACCATAAAATTAATGTATAAAAAAGAATATTTGCAAAATATTTTTAAGTGGATAAAAAGAATAATGGTTACGGTAATTCGAAAAGATAATATCAAAGGTCAGGATATAAATATGACACTATTATATTCTGATTCTATTGGTTTTATTTCAGTCATACATTCTCAATACAATTTTAAAATCATAATGTGAATAATTTGTATTTCATGCTAAGTTTAAACATTTCGTTGAAAAAATAAATAATATCTATTTTTTCCAGTTTATTTCTTCATTAATTTTTTATATCATTATAGTTGAATCTATGAGAAAATGCACATCATTATTCATCTGGATGACTTTATTTTTCCTCTTAAAATTGTGTCTGTGTTGAGTATTAAAGCTTTTCATGTTATTGATAATGTCAGTCGTTATTCACCGGAGTGACTTTATATTTCCTCATCAAAATAGACCCAAAAGAGAGTTCGTTTTTCATTCGGCTAACTGTATTTTTTTTCTTCTTAAAAGTAAGTCCAAATAATCATACAGTTTTTGCATTAAGTTTTTTATATTATATAATGACTGAGGGGATCACGTCAGTCATTATTCATTTTTATGTCTATTTTTGCTCAGCAAAGTAGACCCAAATGAGAGTACGTTTTTTTGTATTAAAACTTTCTATGCCATTAATTTGGTTGCCGAATAACAACGTCATCATTCTTTCGGGAGGGATTATTTTTACTTTTTAAAAACGGAACTAAATGAGCATTTGCTTGTTCTGTTGAAAGAACTTTTTCCAAATTTGGTAAAGATCATATTAAAATAATCATGACTACTGGAACTAATCCGATTTAGTCAGCTTAAGGATAAGACTGTCAAAGAAATTTGCCTTTTTTTTAAAAATTAGTTCTAGAATTTTGCATAAATATCCGTCATTAGCTGAAAACTATGAGATGAAATATAAATACTACGTTTGTATTACATTGTGTTCGAAAAATAAGATTTTTTTTGTTCTATGAAAGGTTGCAGTTAGTTATCAACTTTTAACGGTAGATTGAAAAGCATTATCTTAAAATGCATAGTGTTCTGTAAGCATGATAACCTAAATCTGTTAATAGACATTTAGCAGACGATTCCTTTTCAGACATTTTATAACTATTTTTTATTTCAGTTAAAATATTATTAAAAGATAAAAGCAAACGATTTTCTTTGATAAACGTATTTTTATCAATATTTATTCGTTTATTTTTTTGTATAACAGCTGATGATCAATTGTAAATCTTTTGGAATCTGACAATGATTTGTAATATACACTGTTAAGTCGAAAGAGCAAATAAGCCGATGGAATTCTAAAACGCTTGGAGTATAATTTTTAGAGTATTAGTTTTAAGAATTTAAGATGCTCTGCAAGCTATAGTTTAAAGCTTAAGAAAATTGACAAATTACTAGAAAGTATGAAAATTCCATAATTAAATGACCAAATCAAAATATTCACAACATAATTATGAAAGGGTAACATTTCTATTTTTTTATAAGATTGAATAAGCTTAAGCTAGAAAAGATTCTAAGAAAAAAGTCAGAATATATATTGCCAGACAGAGAGGTATATATATTGGGTATACATTTTAGGTAAATGTAACTTTAAAATTCTTGAAACGAATTTTAAAGTTACATTTACCTAAAATGTATACCCAATATATATACAAATAAACAACAACATAAATGTAATGAGGTGGTTAAATCTAATGGATTTGAAAGTAATTTTTAATAAGGAAAATTTCTTTAATCTAAGAAATCATAATGGTGGTTCGTTTCCCAAAATAGCAGTGTCTTATATCCTATATGGCTGCTAGTGTCGCTTGCTTCAGTCTCATTCATGTGGGGATGAAATGTGTACTCAATAAATAAAAATAAACAGTGTATACCCAACACATATAAAAAACAATGTGATCCCAACACAAATAAAAATAAACGATGTGAACCCAACACAAATAAAAATAAACAACATGAACCCAACGCACACAAAAATAAACTATGTGATCCCAACCCAAATAAAAATAAACAATGCGAACCCTAAAACAAATAAAAATAAACTATGTATACCCAACACAAATAAAAATAAACAATGCATACCCAACACAAATAAAAATAAACAATGTGATCCCAACACAAATAAAAATAAACAATGTATACCCAACACAAATAAAAATAAACAATGTATACCAAACATAAATACAATCAATCGCTCCAAATGCCGGTATTTTTATTCCAATACTTGCGACCTAGTGCTAGCGTTGCTTGCTTCAATCTCATTCATGCAATGCGGAAATGTATATCTAACTTTAATAAACAGTGTATACCCAACATAAATACAATCATTCGTTGCAAAGAAGTGGTTAAATTTAATGAGTTCGCAAGCATTTTTTTAAGGAAAACTGTGCCTCCAATCTAAAAAAATCATAATGTTGGTTTATTTCCTAGAATGGAAGTGTACTAAGTCCTACATGTGCGATCTGGCAGTAAGTGTCGCTCACTGCAGTCTCATTAATGTGAATGAAAATTTTTTTCCCAAAATAAATACAAATAAACAACAACACAAATACAATCAATCGCTGCAAAGTGGTGGTTAAATTTAATGGATTTGAAAGTAATTTTTAATAAAGAAAACTCCTCTAATCTAAGAAATCATAATGGTAGTTTGTTTCCCAGAATGGGAGTGTGTTATATCCTATATGTGCGATATGGCTGCTGTGTAGCTTGTTCCAATCTTATTCATGTCTAGGTGAAATGTATACCCAACACAAATAAAAATAAATATGATGACTACCCAACACAGATAAAAATAAACAATGTATACATAACACAGATAAAAATAAACAGTGTATACCCAACAGATAAAAATAAACAATGCATACCCAACATAAATAAAAAAAATATATACCCAACACAAATAAAAATGAACAATGTATACCCAACACAAATAAAAATAAACAATGTATACCCACCACAAATAAAAAATTACACCCAACATAAATACAATCAATCACTGCAAAGAAGTGGTTAAATTTAATGGATTCGCAAGTAATTTTTCTATGAAAAATGAGCCTCTAATCTTAAATAATTATAATGGTGGTTTGTTTCCCAGAATTGTTTCAGTATTAAATCCTACCTGCACTATCTGGCAGCAAATGCCGTTCGCTTGAGCCTCATTCATGTTAAAGGAGAATGTATGTACAAAAACAAAATTCTGTAAAAAAGGAAATACACAATGTTACATTAAAGTGATATAAATTGAAAATAAGAAACGCTTCTAAGAAAAAGACGTATTTTATGAGCTCAATTAAGGAAATCTAGATGGACTTATTATAGCGAGGCATTGTAGTTTATAGTGATAAGAAGAATCGCAAATAAAAGATTAAATTGAAATCTGCAATGCATATATCAATGTATCATGTCAGAACACAATTTCATCAACACATGTCAGAACACACAGCTGCCATGCACCACGTGCTCGTGCGAGTTGAATTATATTTTTATTCAATTTTAATTGTTTCATCGAACGAGTCACTTTAGTATTGAAAACGATCCAAAAAACTTTGACTAGCACTTATCGTTTAAAGAAATATCACATTTTCTGTTTATTTCATTTCATATAATCGCTTGCTCGAAATGACATTTTTCTAGGTTTTATTTGGTGTAGTCATTAACTTAATTTTTTTTAAATCAGATTTTTTGTAAATGCAATGGCATCGCGTTATTAAAATCTGATTTTCTGAAATGCTCTTGCAGAAAATAAAATTTTTAATTTTCACCTACAGATTTTTGTTGACGCCAATAACCTCATTCTAAAAACATTATATTCTGGCATGATAATAAAGATATAAATTAAAAATAAGAAACGCTATAAAAAGAAAAAGACGCATTTTCAATTAAGGCATCCAAAACGATTTTCAAAACGAGGCATTGCATTTTATGGTGATTAAAAAATTTAAAAAATTAAAATACTTCAGTAAAATATACAATAATAGTATGTGACTAGTGAGAAAATATCTTACTGACCGTAAAGAATAATGAGAGCTAAAGCGCCCAGAAACATCATTGATGCGAGGAAAATTTAACAATTGATAAAGCATAAATTCAACGGAAATAATTTTAGAATCTTATTGCTGCAGCATCAGAACAATTCTTTTCAAAGTAATTGAGCGGGTGTTTTTTCTGCTAGTTTACTAAGCGAACCATAGAACTGATATATAAAATCGCTATTTCATTTCTATAAGAACGATTCGCATGGATATTCTTTTGGAAAATGATCATATATAAAATCAATAATTATACTCTATGATAAGAACGATTCGCATGGATATCTATTTGGAAACTGCTTATTTGGAATTCGCTTGAAAGTCAATATTATGGGGTTTGGTATTTACGATCTCCATATTAAAAAATAAATTCAAATTAATGCTTCTTAAAAAGTAGTTCACAATAAAGAATTGTGTTTATTAAAAAAATTATGTTTCCCTCGTTTTAAATAATTTTTTTTTATCTTAGTTATTTCCAAAGAACATTGAGAGCTTAAGAATACCGATGAGAATAAGAATACATTCAAGGAAAGAGAGGGGGCAATTTCAAACGTTCTATGTCACAGTCACAATTAAACTAGTGCTTAAGTTGAAATTATAATAATACAGTTAGCAATGAAAAATTAGTAAAATAAAAATTTTAGTCAAACAAACAATTAATTAATTTTAAAAAATCAGTATCTTTTTGCTAATACACTACACAAATATTGATTCCTCCATGAATTTAATAAATTAGCAAAAATGTTTCAGTCAAACTCGAAATCAAAAGGAGAAAAAAAAATAATAGTACAAAAATAACAGTAATGGTTTGAATCCCTGCCTGACGGTGAGCCTTGAAAAAGTTTTCAGGCCGGATTCACTGTACTATTATTTTTTTTCTCCTTTTGATTTCGAGTTTGACTGAAACATTTTTGCTAATTTAGTGCTTTTCATTTGTGTACTAGATGTAGCAGCACTGGTGCTTTCTAGATACAATGTTCTTTTAGATATTATGGTTCAGATAATTCGTTTAGGTAAATTCATATTTTTTGAAAATTGTTTTTCTTTGATATGATATTTACATGAATTAAATAAAAAGAATAAGATTAATCTGTACTACTATTATAAATGTGAAAGTTTTTATGGATAGAAGGATAGATAATGTTAGTCAATTACGGTGAATGAAATAGGATGAAATTTAGCACAGAGATAGATTACAGTCTGTAATAGAACCTATGATTTTGTTTATTCCGGTTAATTGAGCTGTTAATTTTTTATTAATTAAAATCCAAATGACCGTAATTACATGACAATGATATCTGTAATTAATTATTCGACTATCAATCAATTAATATTTACTAATCCCAAATAATATCAATATGGAAATAAATAATAATATACACAATGATGACAATAATAAGTAAATGATTATATTAATATAAATATTATTAATATTATAGTAAATAAATAATAATGATATGCAGATAATAATAAGAAATATAAACATTATTACTATTATAAATAAATATTTATATACTCTTATAAATAGAATTTTTTTTAAAAAATTATTCATATCTTACCGCATCATCAATATAATTGGTTTTAGCTGATATTATGCTGTATAAGATATTGAAACTATTAATAATAAGTACAGTAAGACCCCGTTTAACGCTGTTTCGGTTTAGCGCTCTTTTATTTCAACCCGGGGATTCCACAAAATTGATCGCAGCATACGGGGATTCCCCGAAATATTATGCAGCGATAGGTTTCAAATAGATATCCGATATCCGAAGAGAAAACAAAAAGGTTGACAGCAGTGATTCAGAAGAAGAGCAAAAAGAACTTCCTATGGCGTTTGTAAAAAGGAGTTTGTCTACCATAACTGAAATAATGGAACAATTCATTGAAAATGATCCGAATTTTGACAGGAGCTCAAAAGTAAGGCGTGGTGTTAGAGATGCTCTATCCGTTTATGAAGAAATTTTAAGAGAAGAACGCAAAAGAAAAAGACAAACAACATTAGATGCTTTTGTCACAAAAACACAGAACACTGAAAACGCGGAAAACTAACTAAATATGACTGACTTAGAATTTTATTTGTCTTTTTTAAGAATATTCGTTTTGTTATTTATATTTTGTTTTTATTTTTGCAAGAAATAATAATGTGGTATTAATTTGGGATTTAAGAAATAAATGTTTGATTTTATTTTTATTAAAAAAACATACTTTTTAAATTTAATACCTAATCAATTTCCTAGCCATCTTCCCCTAACCCCAATATTTACATGTAAAGATAGCCTCGTTTAGCGCTGTTTCGCATTACTCTCTACTTTGATGGAACGTATCCCCCGTGTTAAGCGGGGTCTTACTGTATACATCTTTACAAATTTAGGCAACAATTAATTATAAATCCTTGTAGCGTAATATTTAGATTATACATTTTTTCCTCAGTACAATTGACTTTTTATTACATCCACGACATTAATAATTTTATTATATATATTTATTATTAAACTAAAATGTAATAAATATATATATTTGTTATTTATTGTTAAAATACTTCATTATTTTTTTTTCAAAATGAATAAGCATAAGCATTTCAAATGAATAAGTATTCCAATAGCAACTTAATAGATTTCCGTTTGATGATTGGACAAGCTAACCTCCCTTCACAGATGCTGTTAATTGGGTATCTATGACCAGTTAATAATACTCCAAATCTAAGTATGCAATGTCACAAAATCGTTTCTTATTTCTTTACAAAAATATTTTTTAACAAAATAATTATGAACTTATTTTATACCAGTTTTCGCTACGGTGTGAAAAGAAAACTCTTATCTAACGATGATAATTGGTTGAGCGATAATGATGTCCGTTCCCTTGGATAAAAGCCGATCGGCGCTTAAGCGACTGAGAGCTTCAATTAATGAGGAATTTAGAAACTGTAAGGGGGTATCATTAGAGGACTATTTCACATCCCCTTTGATGGATGCGTAGATCCTCTAATAACGCAGTAACTAAAGCGAAGATAGACACCAAATTATGGTAATAGAATATCTAAAGCTTTGCCAGGAATCGGTTAGTTATTTAAACGTTCACCGTACAGGAAATATTAAAAGTGATACCGAATGTTTAACTGTAGAAAGAATGTTGCTGAAGTTATTGCACTAAATGTTCTGCCAAAAGTTTATCACAAACGATTTAGAGTTGTCTCTATAAAATTTTAAATCCAACTACAGCATACATTTGCTGTTCTATTTAGTTAAAAGTATCGACTTTTAGATGTTTAATAAAACGGCTGGAAAAGTATTTTTTAGCCTCCACCGAAAGATGGCGCTGTAAACAAATTAGTTATATTAACATTCCATGTTATTTAAAAGCAATATTAGGGATATTTTATAACGGATCTCATAATTTGGAACAGCAGTCAGAAGACGAGAAGGACATCTGAGCTGGCACCCCCAATCCTCTCCATAAGGATCCAGCGGGAGGACGTTTCACCCCGACGGATTTCACGTGCACCAGAACCGCTCACATTACGGTTCTTGTGTGAAACCATTGAATCATAGTTTTTACGCTTCATTTGATTTATTAAATAGAAAAAGGGGAATCGGATCAGGAAATAAGAGACATTCTAGATTGTTGTTACTATGTACAAAATGTCGAGATGTATCAGTCAGTATTGAGTGCTTATTTGAAGAGAATCCTACATCGGCATGGGAAAAGTTTAGTAGAAGTGAGATGTCGAATGTGATTTCGAGAAGCTTGATGAATTCCTTAACGCATCTTAATCGACAAGATTACATTTATAGCCACGATTATCTGGACAGCGAGGGACTGAAACTACAACGATAAATTGGTGGGAAAACTTAGCCAGAGGCACCGAAGAGTTTGTGGATCTGCATTCTTTGTCGTGGCAAGTAATTGCAGAGAAGATTTGAAGAAGGAGAGGAGAAAATAATGCCAGAAACTTCGACACTAGTTTCTGCATTCTTTGTCTTAGCAAATAGATGCGGGGAAGATTTGAGGAAGAAGGAGACGAGAAAATAATGGTGAAAATAATGCTAGAAACTTCATTATTTTCTGCATTCTTTGTCTTAGCAAATAGTTGCGGGGAAGATTTGAGGAAGAAGGAGATAAGAAAATAATGGTGAAAATAGTGCCAGAAACTTCGACACTATTTTCTGCATTCTTTGTCTTAGCAAATAGCTGCGGGGAAGATTTGAGGAAGAAGGAGACGAGAAAATAATGGTGAAAATAATGCTAGAAACTTCATTATTTTCTGCATACTTTATCTCAGCAAATAGTTGCGGGGAAGATTTGTAGAAGAAGAAGAGGAGAAAATAATGGTGACAATAGTGCCAGAAACTTTCATTAAAAAATTGGAGATTCTGAAGACAATGAAATTGATTGCATAGTGCATTGAGAACCATTGCCTTAATAAAGCACTATGCGCATTATAAGTTTATTTTATGTTAATGCTCTATCTTTAGTTTTGCTTATTATTAAGAAAATCCTAAGATAAAAGTCTTTTGGCAACTTTCCTGCAAAGAAAGTTCATAGTAAGCAAGAAATTACACCACTATGCTTTTTTTTCGTATCGTATGCATTACCCCACTTTAAATAGGTTCCTCAGATAAAAAGGTTCTTCCATTTATCAAATGTTTCTCATCCCAAGAAGAATTCTGGAGCGAATTATGCTCATTAAATTAAATTCTATATTTCAAAAAATGAAAACTATGTTTATTTTTGAAAAACAAGTGCCATTATGAACGTGTTTTTTTTAAATCCCTCCTTGTAACATTGAAATTTTTCACTCTTTTCCTTATTTAAAATGGACAATCTTACTGTCTATTTAAAGCAAGTGATTAGTTAGGTTTTTTTCAAAAATAACTGCAACGTCCGTCATTCTTTTCAGACATAATGAAAAGGCATTCAATATTAGCTATTAAGACCCATAATTTACATATATGTTCTTAAGTACAGCTACTTTATGATTTGTTTTGCTACACTTTGTTCACCAGCCTCTGACATTCTCAATTGCCCCTGTCGATGTTTTATAGCTTAACATCAGTGTTTTTCGTTGTCTCCATCAAATAAAATAAATTTTACATCGAAATATGTTCCAAAATTTGTATAGCATGGTAAATATTGTCATTATAAAAATGTGTACTAAGTAAAATTGATGTTGTCAATCTTTTAAACTTGTCTGAGTTTTTCTGAATTTTTAAATTGAGTTTCATTTATTTTGTTACTATGTTATTAGTTATATTTAGTCTTCGTTTTCTTTTTCATACACTATTCAGTTGTTTTGTAAAAAGATAATACAGGATTTTGACAGCTATTAAGTATTAGCTAAATTACTAGAATATTAGTTTGTTATACATTTCCATTAATGACAAATGGTATAAAGAAATATTTTCCTTCGTTCTATTAAAATATTTTAATCGGAGAAAAAACAATTTCATTAATTAAACGTTTAATAAAGAATATAAATTTAAATCCCAACTTTTTTCTATATAAAAATAACACCCGGTACAAATATATAAAGTTGTGCTTTAGTGTTATGGTCCTTAATAGAGGAAAAAGGGAATTAGTTTAAATCCTTTTTGTTTATTTTTAGTTTAAAAACATGGCATTTTCCTTATAATAAGAAATTCTTGATATTGCCATTTTCATTACACTCTTTAAGTGACTAAAAACGTTGCTTTTTTCAAGATTTACAGTTGAAATTTGTAGATTCGTTATTTTAGCGAAACTTTATGGTCTTCAGCACATTTCTTTCTTGTAGTAGATTCGTTATTTTAGCGAAACTTTATGGATTAAATTATACCATATATATTAGTTATTACGTTTCCAGAACATTTCTTTCTTAAGTCGCCAGATATTATCATACCGGAGAATTTTGCTTGAAGCAATCCTTTTTTAAGTTTGAACAATTTAAACTCATATTGCGTAGCAAGATTCAAAATCCCAATGATATTAAAACCTTCAATTTGAAAAATTTCGACAGTTAAAAAAAATTCTTTAGCTCTATTTAGAAATGTGAAATGTTTTTGCCATATAAGAGTATTGCATTATTTCTATTATGTCATAATAGGTCGGTTTCCATTCTATATTTTAAAAAGTGGGAGCCATTCAGCAAATATTTCAATCAGCATTTTTAAGCTTCAAATACTTACATACTGATAATCTTTGTTTATAAAAATATTCTACATTTTATTATTAAGAAGAAAAAAAAAAACAATTTTGCTCAAAATTTGTAAAGAATTAGCATTCGAAGCTATTCCACTTTTATGGCAGGGATATAATGATTTTGAAATATTTTATGTTTTCTTTCTGAAACTGAATCCATTTCATACAATTCTTATAAAATTTCTTTTTCCCTAGTATTTCTTTTAGCAACCGTTCTTAGCAACATGATAAAATATAGAACTCTGAATATATAGAAGATTGAATGAACTGAATATCAACCATTCCAATGAATAGTGTAAGAGTTTAAACCATTTTTGCCCACAATATGTAAAAAATAAAAGAGCATTCGGAGCTAATTTGCTTCCATAAGGTATTGTTACAAGCGGGAGAACGCCGCTCAAACTCGCCGAAGGCAAAGCGATTGGCTACGCTTCAAAAGGAGCTTTTCGCCAGCCGGGTTGGTTTAGCGAAAGGAATAGTCCGGTAGCTGTTGGATAACTCGCGGTGATTTCGAAGCTTCGCGTCTCCCTTGCCCGACTATATAAGGGGCGGACTGCCGCAATCGGCAGTTATTCTCTCTCGCTGGACTAGCGTATTACTTTTCTCGCTTGTTATTCGTGAGCTGTGTTTACGTTTGCTGTTAACGTTGTGTTTTTGAGCTCTCTGTGATTTATTGTTTACTGTGCTATACGATAGCTGTTTTGCAGTCTGATTCTATTATGCGTAAGGCTTGCATTTACGCTGTTAGTGACTGTTGACTGCTGGATTGTGTTTATCTGAGGTTTTACTTTATCAAGTCATCCTTAAATAGCTGTAAATAAATTTGTTTGTGTTGTTCTCAAGTAAAGACCATTCAATCCGAACTCGCTACGCTAAAAACGTAACAGTATATAATGATTTTGAATTAATTTATGTTTTCTGCCTGATTGTAATATATTTTGGGTGATTTCTCTCCAATTCCTTTTTTCATTACATTTGTTTTGCATATGGATCTTTATGACACCATGAAAGAAATGAATTTTAAAGGACAAAGATAATCGAATGAACTGAATAACACTCACTCCAATAAAGAGAAAACTTTCAATTGCTGCTGAAAGTACTGTGTATTACCATCTCACATTTTTCATTTATATAACTTTTTCGCAAATTCTTTCTCTGTAAAACTAAAAACAAATACGACATAGATTACTGAAAATACAATAGGAAAAACAACATCTTTAACAACGCTTGTCCAGTAGTCAGAATGACGACTCTTATTCTTTGAAGTAATACACATTTATAGCTTTGATAATAAAAATCAAAGAGAATTTTTTCCCAAAGAGAATAATTATAGAAATTGAATAATTAAAAAAGAATATATGAACATTTGAAATTCATTTGCTTTGAAAATTATCGCTGTAATTTGCCTAAAGTTAAATTAATTCCGAAATTTTGTAATTATGTTTTTTCAGTTTACTGTGAAGGCATTAATTTAAAAATACATTGAGTTAAACGGATGGAATGTCATAGATGGTCTTAAGACCTAATTTGTAGATACAAAAAGCATTTGCTCCATCAAATTTCGAAATAAGTGTGTTAAGAGGGAAGATGTCTGGCTGGCTGCTCATGTCCAGGAAATGATCCGAGATCACTATAAAATACAAATAGATAGAAAGAAATAATTTGGAAACAGTTTCTAAAATATAAATTCTTATCAAATTTTGAATCAAATCCATTAAACAATTGACTGAACGTTTGCCTGTAATGAGGCGCCAATCAATTAAAAAATATGGCGCCAAAAATGCTTATTCTCACAAGAGAATGAGGAAAATGCCAGATTCAAGCCAAAAAAATCTATATTTCGTAACTACTCATCACTAATGCAAAAAGATACGGTAAAAATGGCCTTACTAAAACTTCACAATTTTATGCTAAGGGAGTGGTATAAAACCTTCATTGGGAAGCATGTAAAAGTTTCTTGAAGAACATGGCGCCAAAAATGCTTATTCTTACAAGAAGATGAGGAAAATACTAGATTCAAGCCAAAAAAATCTATATTTCGTAACTGCCAATCACTAATGCAAAAAATTAAGGTAAAAATGGCGTTACCAAAACTTCACAATTTCATGCAAGGGGAGAGGTATAAAACCTTCATTGGAAAGCATGTAAAAGTTTCTTGAAGAATATTTCCACTTTTTTTATTCACTGTTATTAGTTCCCTGTTTTCATGAGATTGTTTTGTTCCCAGTGGAAAATTGCAGAACAACAATTTTCCAGTTGAGTACCCAAACCTCCAATTGTGTCGACTATTATTCTTCCTCAACTATTTCATGGACAATTAAGCTATCTTCCTGCCGAACGAACAAAATAAAATATGGCTTAAAAGGATTTCATATTAACTGATGATTGAAAATTCCTGTTCATTTCAGATAGAAAATCTTGAGCTGTGAGAATGTTTTGAGAAAAAAAGAATTGTTTATTGAAATTGAAAAATGAAGAAAAAGTAGAATCTTTATACACAAATAGAAATTAATAATAATTCTACTTTATTGTTATTATTTATTGTGCTTAATTGTTTTACTTGCATAAAAAATGGAGTTTTTAAGCCTGAATTAATAAAAAACTTAATTTTTTAGAAGTAGTAAATCATAAAGAATGAGAAAATTCTTTACATAGATTGAAAAGAATTTTTCAAAATGAATTCTTAACTATTCCTCCTTCAAAAGTCATTTTTCAAATAACAAAAAAATAGAAGAGAAATTATTTTCTTTGTAATCTATATTAATAAAAATGCAACTCGAAATGCGTTGCTAAGCACAAAACTAGAGAACGGCTCGGCCGATTCGGCTAATTTTTATTTTAATATTTTCGTTAAGATACGAGGATGGTTCTTATGGAGAGAAAAAATGAAAAAACTGCGAGGAAAATAGTTAAAACGACACTTTTCTTACTTTCCCGCCAAAAATCTTCATTTCCTTCCCCCACACCAACTGAGTTAGATAGCAGGAAGTAATAAATTATGATTTGTTTGGAAAGAAATACGCGAAGTCAGTTGGTTTTCATTCATAGATAACGGGATGTTTAAAAAAGAAAGAAAATAATTGCTTTTATTATTAGTCTGTATGGATATTTAATCTATAATAAAGTCATAATAAAGTAATAAATAACGAAAGAAAAAAGAATAACAGAGGGCAAAAAAGGTTTGTAGAAAGAAAAGTAGTGAAGAAAAAAAGAATAGAAAAATAAAGAAAAGAAGGGTGCGTGTGTGTCACCATTATTTCCTCTGTGCGCGGCATTTTTCAAGCTGTTTTTAAACTTTCGCATCTCTTGAAAACCTATTGTTTCTTTATTTGTTTAATGTGTTTACTTTTATGAAAATTTGAATCTCATTATTATATCAAAACGTAGCATTTTAGATCTTTCCCTCCACCATTTATGTAAAATATCAATTCCGGGACAATCATTGCGCGGATAGAAAGAGAAAAATAAGTAGTACAATGAACAGAACATCTGAAGAAAATAATACTATAAATGAATTATATGATTATCAAAATTTGTTTGGTTTAAAAATATTTAGGTGAAAAACCTGTTATGAGACACAGCTACATAAAATATTATTTGAAAATTTTAGCGAGCATTAATACTGGCGAATCGACTGGTCGCCAAAGGCGGCTAGTAATTTAAATAAAAAATGAAATAATTACATTGCTTAATGGCAAAAGTTATAATAGGACAAAAATGATTTTAAAGAATAATTTTATCATTAATGATGTTATACCAATTTTAATATAAATTTAATCACAAACAGAGAAATAGCTAGCCATTTTTGAATATGTTGACATTATAAGAATGTAAATATCATGAACTTAAAAATACAAACTAAAATTGTTTTTCATATATCTATTTACTTTTCCTTAAGAATTCATTCAGGTAAGAAGCTTTATTTAATAAATTTCTTTGTATTAATTTCTCGTATATCAAATATCAAAAAATAATTTCTTTCAATTATATGTACCTCTGTCTTACGGAATTAATTCATGGACGATTTAAAGCAGACGTAAGAATTTTTTTAAGTAGACTTTACACCTAAAATTTCAGAACTTTATCAAATTTTGAATGTAATCCATTCAGAGGAAGTCTGATTTTATGATAATTTGAGAACTAGTGAATTTCATTGTTAATTAGATACGATTAATTGTTAATTAGATGATTTGTTTCGAATTTGAAATAAAAAATCATATCTATTATGTAAATATCTATAGGTCTGTATTTTAATATGCAAGTAAACGCAAAAGTTCAAAACTACAATAACTTAAATAAATTAAATTTAGTAAGAGGTATCATATTTCGATTTATGTTCTTTATTAAATTTTGATTCCCGTAAAACAAGACGTTCTTAAATGCATATTGGATTTCCCAATATTTGTATACGTTGGCCAACGTGTGTCAACAGTTTATCGCCAAAGATCACACGCCAAATAAACAAGAAACATAATATTCACGGCAAAGATCCATATAATATAATTATTTCTCGCCAGTGAAATAGGTATGTAATAATTTACTATCATTATTTTGAGAGCAGCACATTCTTTTCCTAGTGATTTCAAATAATTCAAAATAAACAAATTAATTATTTTTTACAAAAGTAAACAATAATTTTCTTTTTCATTATGTAAAAGCTAATAATATAAATATAAAGTATACAATAAAGATAAGTTCTTACTTTCTCGTTATTTGATATTCGGAAAAGCACGAATCTCGATTGATGTTCTTTCTCAAAATTCTAAATTTCTAAATCACAAGATGAAGAAGAAAAGTTTAAAGAAAATTAATTTATTACTGCAGATTTTATTTAAAAAAAGAGTAAACATATAGCTTTTAATACACTTACATGTTTTCGATTTCTATTAGTTAATGGGATACATGATCTCGTTTGGAATTAACCAATTTTTTAATGTCTGGAATGAGCTTTGTAACATACAAAACAATGACATTTTCCAGCGTCAAACGATTTCTTGATTATGGAGAATCCTTGTTAACAGTTGTAATGTGTAGAAAATGGCATCAAAGTTTGTAATGCTGTTATGGACAGTTCTGCGTATTCTTTTTTTAATACGTATCCAAAATTTTTCGATATAAGCTATGTTAAAAGTTACTTTAGCTGACTGACCACTTAAAATCGATATCAGTTGATCATGATGAAGGGCACTTAGCTCACTTTTTGTTACGGCTTGCTCTCTGAACGGATTGACTATCCACACAATCCCACTCATATCCTTAACTGAAATGTAATTTGTAAACTTTTCAATCAAAGTTTCGAGATGATACTAGTAAAGAAAAAGATGAAATGTCAAGGGATGTGGCCCCAATACCCGACACATACTCTACAAATTCTTGAGTGCGTTTAATTTTTTTAAAAATCTCTGTCTAAACTTTAGAAAGAGTTAAAACTTTGGTGGTGGGAAGGTCTCCAAAATACTTAGTCTAAAAATGGGGTCGCAATGTCTAAAAGTTTGAGAACCCCTGACCTAGACTAAAACAAATATTAACTCAAACTCTGTAAAGCTTTCTTTACTACCGTAAGTTTGTTAAGTAATAATAAATATTCATAAGAATATGTCCTGTTCACAAATAAAAGTTGTATTTTCTCCTACATAAGGAAATAAAGTTACGTTAGAAGTTAATTTGTGTCAGTCCGTGCTTGA
Source organism: Argiope argentata (assembly GCA_026289955.1). Classification (NCBI taxonomy): domain Eukaryota; kingdom Metazoa; phylum Arthropoda; class Arachnida; order Araneae; family Araneidae; genus Argiope; species Argiope argentata. Next base: position 334,784 of record JAOUZG010022297.1, read on the forward strand.
AAAATACTTCCCTTACTACAGCATACCTATTATGTAGAATCTTCTGCTCCAGCGAAAGAATACTTTGCAACCAATGGTCTTAACTACTATGAAATTGTTTACGGCAATCTTTAATGAATCCTAGAGGAACTCCGTTCTCTAAATTTTTCCCCAAAGACTTGCTGCTTGAAATGAAAATGCGATTGCGACTAATTGTTTACAAAGTCTCGGGATTCGGTGTAATTGAAAGAGGAGCTTTGATTAATGAAAACTGTGATGAAATCGCAGGGACTGCTTTGATCAAGTTCAAGAAGTACTTCATTAATCATGGATTCAATTTATTACCTAAGAGCTTGGGAAGTCTACTCATGATCTACTAAACAATCGGATGGTATTGTTCTTAGCATTATCAACTGGCACACAGGAACGTTTCCAAAATTAAAAATAATGCATTTTATAGTTAGAAGTCAATTTTATATTAAGAAAATTATGTCTCACTTTTAAATTCTTTCTAATACATGTTTTTTTAAACATAAATATAATATCAAATACTTAATAATTTCTTATACATTTTGAGGGAACGATTTGCTCGAATGTTAAATATAAATTCAGTTTGATGAATTTATTGTTTGTTTAGTATCAAATACATTCTCTAAATCCATTTTTTTAAAAACAATTCCAATTCTTAATTTCGATTCGATATTAACTTTAAAAACTTAGTTTATTTTTGGCGTCACTTTTACAAAACAAAACCATGTCATAGCATACACTCAAAAATAGAGGATCAATTTTGTTTTCGAATTTTAAATCGAAATTCAATTTGATAATTTTTTTTGTTTGTTAAGTAAAAAAATCATTCGCTATTTTTTTAATAATGATTCTTAATTTTAATTCAATAATTATTTTTAAAAACATAGTTTTTTTTCTATTTTTCCGTTCAAAACCATGTGATAATATAAACTCAAAAAGAAAGGAACAATTATGCTCGAATTTTAAATCCGAATTCAATTTGATAAATTTATTATTTGTTTAGTATCAAATCATTTGATAGATTTATTTATTTTTTAAAAAAAATAACGATTCTTAATTTTAATTCGATAATAATTTTCAAAAACATAGTTTATTTATAGCAACATTTTTCCGAGACAAAACAGTGCGATGCATAAGCTCAAAAAGAGAGGAACAATTTTGTTCGAATTTTAAATCGAAATTCAGTTAGGTGAATTTACTGTTTGCTTAGCATCAAATCCATTGGTTAGATTTATTTTTTAAAAAATAAGAATTCTTAGTTTCGATTCGATAATAATTTTCAAAAACATAGATTGCTTTTTTGTGTCCTTTTTCCGAAACAAAACCATGTGATAGCATAAACTCAAAAAAAAAAGTTCGAATTTTAAATCGAAAATCAATTTGATAAATTTATTTTTTTAATATCAAATTCATTCGTTAGATTTTTTTAAAAAATGATTCTTAATTTTGATTCGATAATAACTTTCAAAAACATAATTTATTCTGGTGTCAGTTTTCCGAAACAAAACCATGTGATAGCATAAACTAAAAAAAAAGGAAAAGGAACAATTTTGTTCGAGTTTTAAATCGAAAATCAATTTGATAAATTTATTATTTGTTTAGTATCAAATTCATTCGTTAGATCTATTTTTTAATAAGAATTCCTAGTTTTGATTTGATAATAATATTCAAAAATATAACATATTTTTGACATTATTTTTCCGAAATAAAACCTAGTGATAGCATAAAGTCAAAAAAAAGATGTATTCGTATCCAGAAATGTTAAAAAAACAATAAAATGATTAAAAATTATTTTTAATTTATCTGTATAAATTTAAACTAAAGAAGGAAAATGATTCAAAATATTTACAAGAACATTTCAATGGTTGCTTTTTTTACTAGCAACAAAACATTTCTATTTTTATTCAATACATTTTAAAATGTTTTTTATATTTAATTGAAATAGTAGAATTTTGAAAGGAATTAAAAATAAGAAGCTAAATGTATTTGTATTTTATTAATAAAATTTGGCACAAAGTAAATATTTACATTATTGTTTTAATACTTAAAAAGAAATATTGCTAAAAAGCGGCAATATTTATTACGAACAGAGGTAAGTTTGTATTCATATTAAATTTTCTTCTCTAATTTTTTTCTCTTGTATTTGTATTTATTTTTCTCTTCATATTTGTATCCATTTTTCTCTTGCATTAAATTTGTATTCGTATTAAATTCCCTGAAAAAACTCTAACAATGGAAATAATTCTTTAAAGAAAAAATATAATAATAATAAATAATAATAATAATAAAATTCTTCTAATAAAAATTATAATCTACATTCCAATAAAATAATTCTTCTAATAATTCTAATAAATGTTAACATGAAAATGATTTCATGTATAATGATAATCACATTTACTTTTAGGAAATAATTTTTTATATTTAAATATTTTTTGATTTTGCAATGCAGAATTGTTTTTCCGAAGAAACGAATAGTGTTTGAATATCTCTTTGATGAAATGTTTGATGCTATATCGATATTATTTGAATTAAAAACATCAGAAATTTTTAGTAAAAGCTATATGCAAAACTGAAGTATGAGTAAAAAATTCTTTTTGGTTTTATTTTAGCTTCATTAAAAAAATACAGCAATTTTTCAAAAGGCATTTGTGAACTCGCTACTGCAATTTTTTAAAATTAATGAATTAAAAACTAAATTCCTCGCCAAAAATCTTCATTGTCCCAGCACGAAGTAAGCAACGAATTCGGTTGTTAGTTTTTTCACCACGCTAATGAGGTTAGGCTTGACATGTTTTTGGTCGATTATTTCAAACGATTATATTTATTTTTTAACATTTAATTCATTTAAAATTAAATATTGTTAATTAATCGATTTTTTCGGATTTATTTTAAAGTGTTTTCAAATTAAAGTCCTATAGAATAATGATAATTAAAAATTTGAATTTGTAATGCGTTTCTTCAATTAGTGTGGAAAATGCACGTATTTGCGTTGTCTCAATCGGTGTTGAATCCTCAATTGCCATTACAAATTCAACTCCAATTGAGTGTGTTCTGATAATTTATAACGGATTCGAACTTGATTTTCTTATGGTAAGGTATAATTTTTTGATCAATTATTCGTGTTAATTATAACTATTTAATAAAAAGTAACTAAAATAAAAAATTTCTTCGTTGATCTGAGTAGAAATTCAACTAAATTTTTTTTTATATTACTTATTCCCCATTAGGTATTGATAGAATACACATTATACTTTATTATTATGGCAAAATGAAATATTTTAATGGCTGATTTTTATTTGCTCATATCTTTTTATAGGTATGGGTTCGAGCTCCTTTCCCCAATAGAGCTGATAACTACTTTATCAAAGTGTTTCTCCCTCAAAGCAAGAGTCGACAAAAAGCAGTCAACTTCAAATAGCCGCCTTCCTTCCGGAATTCAACGAGGCAATCAATTTTATCAACGGTCCATTTTCCAAGTTTCTGGTGAAGCCTCGATGTTTTTATTCTCTTCGGGAAAGTCTATTACGACTCCCTGGGGGAGGGAATCGATAACTTCTTTGTTTCGCTGAGATTCAGTCGCAATGTTGGAAGTGATATTTTCAACACTTCCAAACGGAATTTATAACGTCATTTGTATCTAGTTTAGGAACAGTAAAAAAAAATGTTCTAAGAACAATTTTTCTTTTTAAATTAAAGATTTTATAAGTGGATCTTCCATTATAATCAAAAGAATTCTGTTCTCAGAATAAATAATACTTATCAGAAAATTTAAACGTTTAGAAACAGCAACAATTCATCCTTCAAGAGATTTTTCTTTTTTACTTTATAGTTTGATTTTTTATTACAGTTAAATGTATTTTGTTCTTTGAATGAACAATATTTAGCAGTACATTTTAAAGTTTAGGAACAACAACAATTTTTCTTTTTGACTTCCTTATTATTAGCTTACGATCTCCCTCCCCCATATATATATATATAAGAAAAAGGTTCATCGTAACTACACGAAATGTTGAAACACTCACTATAAAACAAAATCACGCAAAATGAAAGCATTATTATGCATTCTTTTCGTCCTTGCTTCCTAGTATAATTAAAAAAGGCGTTATCAAACTTAAAAACATAAAAAGTAAAATGATATAAGTACATTTAATAAAATATTGATCATTTTGCATGATTATCAAGTCATTTTCTTTGAAAGTAAATTGATGAAACATTTATATATGTTGATTATTTTTTGAAGACATTTGTGTGCAAAACAATTCTTTCTTCGACAATTTATATGTAACAATTTTTTTCATACATATTATAAATAATGAAAAATTATTTCACTGACTTAAAAAAATTAAAAGGTGAATTAATGTCTTATAAAACTATTATAAAAATTCTCTTAAATTAAAAAAAATGTTAGTGAGAGAGTCGTATTTGTATCATGTTTAGCAAGAGATTTTACTGTTCATAAAATGTATGAATAATCAATTAAAGTATTAAGAATTTATTACTACCATCTATCCTAAGCGCAGTAGTCAATTTTAAACATCAGCATGTTAAACATTTCTATTGCTAAAGTTTCTAAACATATTTTGGCCTTTAGAAACATAAATTACATCTTCAATACGAAGTGAATTTTGAGAACGTGAAGTTATGTAGTTAATTAACATAAAACTGAAATGCTATGCTTGCATAAATCAGCAGACTTTAAACAAATATTTCGAATATGTTTTCACTTTAACCCTCCAACTACGTATCCTGCAATTGACGGAGGTTTACAACTGTCTATTTTCAGCTGCGTTTCGCCTTTTCCGTAGTTTAGAGTTTATTTTTACAGATACAGATTTTTTATTATATATAATTATCGTGTAAACATATAGTATCAATTCACTTTATTTGAAAACTATTCGAACTTATTTGCAAACATTGATTTTAAAGAATTAAGCAGCCAGGGAATAAATAATGCTAAGGGTCATAATTTTTTTTTAAAAAATTATAACATGTAGAAATATTTTCAGGAAATATCCAATACCCCTTTATCCTGATCAACAGTGTTAAATAACTTTCAAGGGAAATTTTCAAGGGAAAAATCTTTTTTCAATCCCTCCCCCACCCTTTTACAACGTATGAGACTTTATTTCTTTCATAACTTCCTTCTATAAAACCTGCCATCAACTCTTGACAGAAGAAAACGTATTACAATTTTTTGTCACCTTGCAGCTTTTTTTTTCCCATTCCAATTGCCGCATCTATTTGTGCATAACAAACTTTAATACCTTCAAACTGTCAAGTTAGAATGATACTTTTGTATAAGCTTCAGATATATATTTTTTATTCCATATCAACTATAACCTGTACTTTCTTTTACATGCTTTTATTAAAAGGTCTTTCAATGTCACTTAGCTCAAACTACGTCAAACGTTAATACGTCAAATTATATCAACTAAATTCAGAAAGACTTTCAAAACTTTTAGATGACTCAAATTGATTTTTTTTTGTTTATTATATAGAAATTCTAATTAATTTCCTAACTTTCAACGTGATTTATCCCATATTAACTTTATTTTAAAATAATTTCTTATTTCATGATCCAATTCCACTCTTTATTTAGTTACCTTTAACACGCGCTCTAGAAAACGGCTGAATTCAAAAGGATCTCACACCCTGTGCAAAAGGATAAAAATCCCTAATTTTTACAAAATTCTTTTAAAGATGTATTAATTCCGTTATCTTAACTCAACACGTAACAAAGAAATTCTTACCAAAATCACATATTAAAACTATTAAAAGGAAAATTTTCAAAATCAATTTCATTTTTTTTATTACTTATATTGATATATAATCGGGACATATCGAATACCCCATGACCCTGAACAAAAGTGTCAAATACCCTTCAAGGGGACGGATATGTGCATTTTTTTACGTCCCCACCCCCTTTACAACGAAGGATATCTTATTTCTTTCATGACTTCCTTATATAAAACCCGCCATCATTCCATGACAGGAGAAAAAGTATTATAAGTTTTCTTCAACCTTTTACTTTTTTTTTCATTCCAGATATTTTTACTGTTCGTGCCTCTGCCATGTATTTGTCCAAATACAAACTTTAATATCTTAGACTTGTCAAGTTAGTATCATATTTCTGTATTCTATCTGTATCGGTTTTAGATACGACTTTTTTATTCGATGCTCAGCGCATGAATACTAAGAATTAAACTATCATAAAATGCAGCTTTTCATACAATGTTTTTGATTCATATTTTCACGATTTATAAGTAAATTTTATTGTAGCAGTCAAATCGAGATATTTCATATTCAACTTTTTAAAATGTTGTTTTTATAGTAACTTATGCTATTTTATATTCACTCTGAATTCTGCCTTACTTCATTTTTATTCCTGTTTAGAAATTTAATTTAACTTTTCGACTTTTTTAATTTTTGAAATAAAAATTTGGAAGCAATTGTTTTACTATATGAACAAAGGAAATGAAAAATTTAGAGTAAGTTATCAAGACATGTCTTTAAAATATGATTTTTGTAATGTATTTTTAAGATAATTATAAAAATTCCCTAACATTATAAATACTTTTTAATTCTTTAATTAATTTTTTTAATCGAGACCCGATTTTATCGAACCCTTGGGTAAGGGGGTATATTGCACGTTAAGTCCATCAGACCCAAAAGTCCTTCCACTGGTGGGGAGAAGAGGTGCCCGATCAGGTGCCGTTTTGGTCATCTGCTCGCGATTCAAAATTAAGAGGCGAGTCCCAAAATAGTCCTAGTGTTGCTTTACAATGGGACGATAATATAACTAAATTCGCCCTAACCCTACTGTTTAGAAAAACTATATAAATTTCTTAATTGTTGAAAGACTAAGCTAAATGAAACTAAAACACTTGGTAAGGTT
>JAOUZG010022297.1:344756-358751 GCA_026289955.1 Argiope argentata
AGATAACTAAACAGAAATCTATATTTAAAAAGAACGTTTGCAGACAAAACAAATGAAATGGTGCTATAAACAAAAGTGGTTGTTAACAATATTAATATATTAATTAACTTAAAAATATCATAATAATGTGACAGATAAAAATCAATAAAACATCAGATGCTATAAAAATTATAAATAATCAGGCACACTTAAAATACGATTCTGATATACTAGATTGAAAATTCGAAATGTGTGTTTTACTAATATTCTAGAAACAAAAAAAAAAACTTTTTTGTTAGCTAGAAATATTCAGAAATTTACACTTAATATTGTTTTCAATAAGAAAATTCCTCTCAATCGTTGAAAAAACATAGCATTATGTATTGTGTTTTATAACGTAAAGTAAACTGATACAGAAGAAAATTTATTACATGCAAGCTGAAATGTTTTTTTCGGTAAAAGAGAAATCCTTGTTTCTTGTACTAGTTTTCCAGGGATCAGAAAGAAAACAGTATTATTTATAGAATGATGTCTAGACGCAACTTTCTTCATTGGGATTTGAATGCATTACTTTTCTTAACATTTTTATATATGTTGCTGTGGCAGGTGATAACTTAAAATGAAGAATACTTACCGTCTCTTTTTTATAATCAAATGTTCCTTCTAGAATTTTAAGTTGGACTCAAAAGAAAAAAAAATCTTTTTGTCTACAATGTAAATCAAACCCACAATAATAATATTTTACAGAATAAGCTTAGTGGAATAAATTTAAATTCGTGTTAAAAAACTTTTGAATAGAAATAAATGTTTGTAATGTAATCTTTAGATAATTTGCAAAAAAAAAAAAAAAAATATTGTAATCCACGAATGTAGTAAAAGTTTGGTCCTTATTTTATTTTTGTAAGCATCCAGAGCATGACAATATTGTTCTTTAATGAAGAAGATTGAACATTAAAAGCTGCAGCTACTGTCAAAGATTATTTCATTTCTCTAGATCAGGGCTTCTCAAACTTTAAGACATTGTGACCCTCTTTTTAGACTAAGTATTTACTGGGTCAGAGGTGATCGTTCTCTGTTCCAGGTCTAAATTACGATCTGAGATGAATGAATGAATGAATAAGCATGAATGTAGTCCACCCCTTAAAAAGGGTTGTGACGTGTATGTGGCTAAGTCGTACTCTTGGTCCTAGATGGCGCTACTTGTAAGACAAGAGACGTATATAACCGGCTTAAAATATGCTGATGCATCAGCGGGGCTTGTCAATGGCAAGTGCAATAAGTAACAACAACAAATAATATATTCAAAAATACCATGATTAAGTTATTGTAATATTTCGTATTATCTTTTTTTTGTAATAAAGAATAAAATTTGACATCTTTTCAGCTAAATTCGGAGAATTCTTTGAATAAATATAGGAGTTACTAGCTTTTACCCGTGACTTCGTGAGCGTGGAAATTCTGATGCGTATGTGTGAGAAATGATGGTCTGTTCACAATGTAAAATGTTATCAAACCATATGCAGGCATGAATTTTTTACCCCAGTTGTGGTAACGGAAAACATATTAATTTTTTATCCCTTTATTTTGTTTTATTTCAATTCAAAAGTACTTCAAATAAATCCAAAAAATCGATCGATTAGAAATATTTAATATTAAATGCCTCAAACACTAAGAAAATAAACAGAATCATTTGAAATAATCGGTCGATAACATGTAAGCCTAACCTTATTAGTTTGGGGGGGGGTGAAGCCTTACTTATTTGACAGTGGGGAAATGAAGAATTTTGGAAGGAAAAGTTAATTCTAATTAATAAAAAAATTAACCACTTAATCAATCTGACCTATTAGTAGCCTATGCCTTATTCTAGACCATAATTTATTTTTGTGCAAAATTTCCTTCAATTCTGTTCTAATGTTCTGGCGTGATTGACTAACATCATCCGACCATCCAAACTTTAACATTTATAATAAAAGTAGTATATATTTAGCATTAAACTAAATGTATCCATCTCGAGATCTCAGTAAACATTTGAACTTTTATATTATTGAAACAACGTATCTGATGGAGTTGTTAAAAAATATTTAACTCTAAATTCTAGCAAATCATAATTTATTAGTTTTTATTCGATAGTTTATAACATTGCCAACTATTCATTCGCTAACGATTAAACTTTAGTTCAATCGATTGAACTTCAGGAAGTTTCTGCCTAAGTGCAATTAATGAAACTTTTCTAATCTTTCTAACTCATCTAGATATGATATATTGCTTCAAATGTTTATTCGTAACATGTATCTCCTTGTTAATAATATTATATAATCTATAATACCATAGATATTTTCAGAAGCCATAAATATATGAAGGGAATACAAACTTAGATCTTCAATATAGGATATTATATTATATGCGTAATTTAGTATGATTTCATTTTCATATGTGGTTCTCAATATAATTGTAAATATCTAAAACTAAAATAACATTGTTTTGATATTGATATGTAGATTATTACTATATTTTCCCATTTAGCAATTGATGATTTAGAATTTACAAATTTCTTAAATAAAATTATTTCCTTAATAAATGTTTAAATTGAAGTTGGAAATAAGTTTTTAAGTAAGACTAGCTTTCACCTGCGACTTCGTACGTATGGAAAAGCACACAACTAGCGTTAAAAAAATTATTTACCGTGTGTACCTGAAATAAAGCAAAGCAGCAAATTAAGTCCGTATTTCTCTGAAATTAAGTCGTCTATTTTATTAATAGATCGATATTGAGATAACTACTACAGTATTATACACATATTTTTAAACTTTTAATTTGAATGAAAACACAGTTGTCAACAATTACAACAGATTCAACATGCTTGACTTATAGTGAAGGAATTTATTCTGTAGATTGTTCATTTTAATACTTATAGTGACTGGAAGCAAACAATTTTTTAAATAAAAATTCAACAAATCTTTTGTTAATTCCTCTCAGTCAAAGCTACTTTGTTATTATTTATTAATTGTACGGTTAAGTACATCTAATTTTAGACAATTAATTTTAATAAAAAATTAACTTAATTTTAATTAATAAAAATTAACCTTAGATAACAATTGTAAATGTATTCTTGCATATTGGTTTTATAAATATCTGGGTGAGTGTCATATTTAAATCAATTTTTTAAAGATAAAAATCACAATTTTTGTCCGATAGATTTTTATTAAAACAACTTCTGATAACAGCAATTAAGTGATTCTATTCATTATTCCTGTTTCTTTACAGAATACAGAAATTTTAAAAAAAAATGTTTCTGGCATGGATGAGCAACAAAATGTAAATCAAATAGCAGGATCTTGACTCTTATTTTGTTAAAGTTTTACATTAATCGGAAAATGTTATATAATTCTAAATTATGATATTAACATTAGAAAAAGCATGCACTATCAAATTAAAGTTCAAGAATGTTGTTTTTAAAAAATAACAGAGTATATGGAGTCACAATAAACATATTTTCAGTGACTAAATAAAGCTTATGATTCAGTTAAGAACAACTTTCTTTTAATAAAAGGAACCACAAATTATCACACCAAATCAACGTTAATGAAACAAAAAGAAAATATTTTATTTTAAATTGCAATTTCTCCACATAAATAATAGCTAACGTTATAAACAAATGATTCAAATATTAACATTTAAACTAGGAGTATTAATTAGAACAGCAATTAAGAGCTGCCCTGAAAAAAGAAATAGATTTTAACTATCCCGGCCAAACAATTACAATCACTATAAATAATTGATCACAAATTATATCACAATTGAATTTTCAACGCCAATTCATAATTCAAAGTCAATTTTGACAACGAAAAATGCAATAATTTTCTACATCAGTTGACACAAATACAGATTAGAAATATCTAATTTTCTTTATTCTGTGCTATTTTAATTCGTAAGTACTTCAAAATAAATCCGAAAAATCGATTAATTAACAATTTTTAATTTTAAATGTATCAAACATTATGAAAATAAACAGAATAGTTTGAAATAATCGGCCGAAAACATGTTAAGCCTAACCTCACTACTGTTGGGAAAAAAACGAACTGAATCAGTTAATTATTTGGCGACAGGGAAACGAAAGATTTTTGGCGAAAAAGTTAGTTTTCAATTCATTAACCAAAGTAATGAATTGATATTTCAAAAAAAAAAAAAACTCTATTAAAATTAAATTTCATCCACTTCCACTTAAAGAAATTTACTTGAATTTGATGGGATGAATAAAAAGTACGTTTATATAACACTTGTATTGGCGAGAAAAATCACGCCAAGCTTTCAGCCAAACGCTTGCAACACATTCGAGCTTAAAATAAAGCAAACAGCAAAATATAATGCAGTTCCATCAGTTTAAATGAACTTTAATAACAAGTTAAACTAATTAAATACAATTAGTAAACCAAATTATGAATTATTACTCCTATTAGTATACCAGCTCTATGAATAAAATACTCATTCGAACTTCATTTTTTTTCTTCTTTCCCCTGTCTGCACATTAAAGAAGGAATCGTACTCCGACGCCAAAATATTATCCATTTTTGATGAATCATCACTTCTCGGTATCCAACGGTTATTCACATCCGGTGTTATTAAACATGTAACGTTAAGTTCATCTGTTTATAGAAACAAAATATTAATGCTATAAAATTAACAATCGTCTGGATTTTTATAATGCATCTGCAATACTGCTTATTTTAGCCTATATATTTTTTCTTTCGTTGTTGATTTCAATCGTATTTTACTCTTAGCTCCGATTTTTGCATTTGGAATCTATGTAGTATTTATAATAGAATAATCTGCGATTATTGCACCATGTTTTTCTGCGATGCTAATATAAATATTTTATAAGGATATAATTTGTTTTTGTGCTTTAAATGAAATGCTTAGAATTTAGCAGTGATAAATGCTGTATTTATCTTAGGGTAAGTTTCAGGCATATTCACATCCGTAGATTATTTCTAGGTTTTCATTCTATATCATTATTTAGTTATTTAATTGTTCAAATTTATCCCTTCTGTTCCGGTAAACAGATGAACATTCTAGAACTGATATCTAAGTTAGAAAAGATGTAACATTCACACATTTTCGAAAGTTATTTTTATTTATTTGGAGTTTTAAGGGAGATGAAATTTATTTAGCATTTTTTATAAGTTGATTCGCTATAAACAGATCATTTTTCAATTTTTATTTCGTTAAAAAATCGAAAATAAATATCGCATTTTTGCTCTATTTATTCAGGTTGAAGTCAATTTTCTACTCGATGAACAGTCAAATCTGAACATTTAGGGTTTAAAGTATTTATCGATATGAGTAAATTTATTAATGAATCAAAACCACTTACTTTGCAAAGCTTCCGATAGTGAAGGAATCCTGATAATTAAAGAGATGCAAAGTTTGTATGGGTATGTCCAAATCCTAAGTATCTTGCAATTTTCTTCAGATTTTCTAAGTAATAAAGGGAGATAATTCATATTTGTTTTAAAAATAATTGTTTTCAATTTTTCATAATCTTTTAAATCACTCATTTATGCAAAACAACACGCTTTATGGCCGATCAATTTAAGCAAGATTTCTGTACCATTTTTATATCTGAAATCTGATTCAATTGATTAAAAAAAGATTTAAAGCTTCATTCTTTTAAAGAAGCGAAAAGTCAGAGTTTTAAAAGTTTTCAGAAGTTGCCCAAAGACAGAATACTCTGAGTACTGCTACACGTTTCGTTTTGTCGTTTGCAAGCGCAACATTTAATTTACCCATTATTTTACATTCTGCAACTAACGATAAATAAGTAAGACACATTCATTATCCTTTAGATACTTTTTCTGGCTATAATAGATTTCTTTTAATTTTGTGATTTACAAGTTTGATATCACTGTGACTTCAAAGTTTGATATATCTGTGACTACAAGTTTGATATGCTGTTTCTCTGATCTCATGAAACACAGTGAGCTAATCAAATTTGGTAACATTTTAGAATATTTAATTACTATTCAAAAATAATGGATAGTAAAATCTCGAAACACTTACCTTTGCAATGTAATTCAATCACCAAATTCACACTGTTTATCAAGTCGTCGTATGTGATACTTTCCACTGCAAAAGAAATGTAATATATTTTTATGAATTAAAAATTCAGTAATTATTAATATATATATATACCAATTTAAATATAAACGTATTTCTAGGAATACGCATTAGAGCTCCAACAAACATTTATCAGCATCAGCCAAGAAACTCCCGCGTTCTTATTCCTCTCTTCACTTCATTTCCTAGTAAATATTCCTACCTTCTCTTCACTTCACTTCCTTTTGATCGTAGGGCTGGACCAAAAGAGCTACATTGCGGTTACGGTCATGAATCTGGCGTCATAGGAAACATGAATGTTTTAAATTGAATTATTTCCAACTTTAATTTTATAAAATTAAAATTGGCCAGTAAAAAATTAAAAGTTTCACAATACATAATTCACTCTGTATTAAATTCTGTAGCACTCAGAAATAAAATTTGATTAAAACATTTTTTAACTAATAAGTCTGAAAGTACTTGTAATCTGAATTATTGCTCCTCTCTTCACTTCATTTCCTTTTGACTGTGGGGCTGGGCCAGAATAACTACGTGGAGGTTACGGTCATGAATCTGGCGTCTTAGGATGTATGAATGTTTTAATTTGAACTATTACCAGCTTTAATTTTATAAAATTAAAATTGGCCAACTAAAAATTAAAAGTTTCACATTACATAATTCACTTTTCGTATTAAATTCTGAAGCATTCAGAAATAAAATGTGATAAATTTTTTTAAATTAATAAGTCTAAAAGTACTAATAATGTGAATTGTTGTTCATCTCTTCACTTCATTTCCTTTTAATTGTGTGGCCGGGCCAGAATAACTACGTGGAGGTTACGGTCATGAATCTGGCGTCTTAGGAAGCATGAATGTTTTAATTTCAACTATTACCAACTTTAATTTTATAAAATTAGAATTGGCCAGTTAAAAATTAAAAGTTTCAAATTGCATAATTCACTCTTGGAATTAAATTCTGAAGCATTCAGAAATAAAATTTGATAAATTTTTTTTAAATTAATAAGTCAAAAAGTACTTATAATGTGAATTGTTGTTCATCTCTTCACTTCATTTCCTTTTGATCGTGGGGCTTGGCCAGAATGGCTAATTGGAGGTTATGCTCAGGACATCTGCCGTCTTAGGAAGCAGGAATGTTTTAATATGAACTATTACCAACTTTAATTTTATAAAATTAGAATCGGATAAATTAAAAATTACATAATTCACTCTTCGAATTAAATTCTGAAGCAATCAGAAATAAAATTTGATAAAAACATTTTTTTTAAAATAGTAAGTCTAAAAGTACTTATAATCTGAATTATTTTTGTTTGTATCATTTTTAAAATTTTTGGTTTTTGTAAATTACTTACTGAATTCCTTTGAAACAAATTTATTTATGAAATATGAAACGGGGAAAAGTTCACATAAATATTTAATTAATTGTGTGTGCAGCAAGGCGAGTGTGTTAAATCCAAAGAAATATGCTTTTTTGTTACCTTTTCTTCTTTATTCTTACACACACACACACACATATATAACGATGCATGGATGATGATCGCACATATATCAGGGAACACAAAATATAGATTCAAATGTAGGAATTGCATCTAAGAAAGAGCAAAGGAATAATGCCTTTTGCCTCTTAGAAGAACGAGCGGCGATTTATTGCACCATTTCACGCCAATACTCTGGTTGAAGTGTTTACAATAAAAAAGCTGAAGTGCGCATAGATCACATTACGAATGTACAAATGGTTTAGAGCATACTGCGCCATCTATGTTCAGTATTTATTAATATTTACTATATGAATAACTAGACCAAGAATAAAAAAATTAAAAAAAATAATTAAAGAGAAACAAAAATTGCAAAAATTGAAATCGCACAAGCAGTGTGCTTTTCTTACAAATATTGATTAAGGGCTATAAAAAATTGAAGATTGTTTAGTGACTTGTTATAACGGGATCGAATTTAATTCTACTGTCTTAATTATTTTGAAAATTCGCACAATAATACATGAATTGGTTACAAATATGCCGAATATATCTGTAATTATATGATCGAAATACTTGTTTTATTTACATTTCTATAAATACATTGAAGATATTAATTAAAAACCTATTGAAAATTTTCTAATATACAGTGTTAGTAATAAAAACAACATACTTTTCAATGAATATATATGATTTTCTTTCTTCAAAAAGGTTAATATTTAGATTCTATTTTGGTTAGATTCTATTTCGGTAAATGAAAATAATATATTAAAAATTATTTAATCGAAAACCATTTTAGATTAGCTACCGTTTTTTATTGATATTTTCGTTTCTCATAAAAATAACTAAATCTATTTATACCACTTTCCTGCATTTTTTGGTTATAAGCCAAAAATCATTTCGTTGCAAGCCATTGACATTTATCGCCAAATTTGAAAACGTCGCCAATGAGTTGCTAAACTGCCAATAATGGCAAACAACAGTCATTATTTTTAAAAAAATGTGCAAACTTTAACTGTCGCCCATCATTTTGTTGGTTTCCCAGAAGACCACTAAGAATCTCTTTCTATTCTGATTTTTTGGCTCGTTAAAATGATTAAAATTTGGGATTTGTCAGCCAAAGAAAGAGATGCAATGAGGAATTTCCCAAATTATGGAATTATTTCATTAAAAAACATGTTTGAATGGACATGAAAACAGATTGACAATGGCGATGTGATATATCAAAGAGTTCTGGCCACCGAAGTAAATTGGCTCAAGGTGGTTGGCGACCGTTTGCGTATCAACGGTCTAATGCGTAAGTTCCTCCTTGGTAGTTGGCGACCTTTGGCACATCGACGGTCTAATAAGTAAGTACCCATTTTTTCAAATATATTCTTTTAAAGTTAAAAATAAAACAGTTTTTTTTTCTCTTATTTACATAAGTTTCAAATCCAACTTCAGCTACTGTTTTTAAAATGAATGTTTTTATGTTTTGTAATTATATTTAAAAATAATCTAAATTAAGTGGTATTTATGTACTCATTTTTATGAAATATTTTATTGATTCAAAAATCTTATATATTTTTTTACACTTGAGGGAAAAATATCTTAATGCTAACTTAAGTTCTTCGAATGTTATTCGCTTTTTGATTCAAGCGAAAGGTTACCTTAATATTAATTAATGCAAAGTGATAAACTTGATTAATACCAAGGAATATTAATCAATGAAAACAATGACAATTCGTCAGCTGTTAAACTTTTATTATATGCTTCAGATTATATATGGATTTTAATATTTTTTTTATTTTCATAATTTTATAATTATATGCTTCAGAATTTTGTGAGTTATATTTATGCTTACAATTTTAACGCATTTATAAATTTCTTTATTTTTAAAGAATTAAAAAAATTAGGAAATAAGATAAAATTTTATTTTAGAATATATATATATATATATATATAAATTAACATAACTCGTACAATTATGTAGTATTAAAAGAGAAATCATAAAAAGTGGAAGAGGAGAGTAAAATTCATATTCTCTTTTGGAATTTCAGCTCAGAAAAATAACATTAGGATTATAAGGATTCCTATTTCGCCTTTAGATATTAAAAAAACCAAACTTATTAGGATAGATCTGCTGCCTGGTAATCTCGAACACCCAAATTACCACATTTGTGTCTTGAAATTTACTATTCTCGTCTTTGATTACAGTTGAAGATTGATTCTTTTATGAATAAATTAATTACAATTTATTTAACATCTGTATCATTCATATTCTTTTATTTTTTTTAAAGTGAATAGTTTATATGTCACGGCACCAAAAGAACTGAAATTTTTTAAAATCATTTTCCGAACATCCGACAGAAAGTTCCACAGTTGTCTGGAATGAATGTGCCATTTCTTCTGCGTTTATTTGCCCACTTTAGTGAGATCCTTTTTAAAGGCGCGGCAGAAGGAGAGGAATGAGATAAATTCGGAGAACGAGCTACTCTAATTCACTTAGCTTAAGAGAGTGTCTTTTCTTGCTGATGTGCGTTTTACAGTTTTTATGGTACTCGAAATTAATGGATTAGATTCAGTTAATTCGCTGTGATTTTGTAGCTTTTCTTGGGGATATCTAATTACGTTTTACTAGACAAGAAAGTCTGCATTTTCGCATCGTTATTGTGAGAATTTTCGTAACAATATTTTTAACGTAAATTTTCAGAGTTTATAAATTTAGGCACTAAATGATTAGCTGAAAATATTTAATACTATTTAAATATATGTTTTGTTCATTCAACAAATTTTAGAATAAATAATTTTTTATGTACACACTATATACACATAGTAAATAGAAAGCAATAAAGATTTTTTTCTGCCATGGTTTTGTCACTTCAAGTTTCGTTTCGTTTTCAAAGAGTTTAAATAAACTGTTATCTTATTCAGTTTCAAAAGAAATAGCGTCCAAGTTAATTATTTTTAAATCTTAAAAAACATCAAACGCTTCTTTTATATTAAATATAAATAATTTAAAGTCAAAAGAAAGAGAATTATGGAAAAAAATTTGAGATTTTTTTAAATACATTTTTTTATTTATGGAACTAATAGCATCTGCGTGATTATTCTAGTTTGAAACTGACTCGGGCAAATGAAATTAAAAACAAACAGAAAGAATCCATTTTCTTTTAAAGTGAAATGTAAGTTTTGAAGTCAGTCATTTAATGTAAAAGACAAGAAAAACTAATTTGTAAAAAAACGTCACCCTCTCTAAAATTCTGTATTTACGAGAATGACAGTCCTTTTGAGGCATAAACTGAATTCATTTTTGATATGTCATTTGCTGCAGATGCATAGAGGAGAGCGTGGCATATTATAAATGAATCGATCTCTTCTAATGAGCATATTACAGTTATGTATGTCTCGTTTGAGATAAGAGCATTTGCGTAACCTTGAAATGCATCACTGAAAATTAGATTACAACGGGTGGAAAGGTAAAATCGTAAGCGAAAAACCGATTTTATTCAATTCCTACCATTGGTTTACACTCTCCCTATATTCATATATCTTAAGTTCAAATTTTCAATCGTTAATAAAATACTATTTACTAATCCACTCAAGTTCAAATACATTTTTTGAAGCTTGTAGTGGATTTTAATTTCTTATTAATTTCTTATTCTTCAATTCCTGTTACTAGTTCATACTGCAACAAAAATCCGTAGGCGAAAAATTGAAATTTTATTATCTATACGAGTATCTAAAAAAATCAGCTTTTAATGACGTGTTGCCAATGCATTTATAAAGTTCTGATTAAAAAAAAATAAGTTAATGACTACAGCGAATATAACCTAGAAAAATGTCATCTTGAGCATGTGATTATACGAAATGAAATAAATAGGAAATTTGATATATTTTTAAACAATAAATGCGAGACTAAGTCTTTTAGATCGTTTGCAATACTTAAGTGACTCATTCAATGAAAAAATTAAAACGAATAAAAATATAATTTAATTTGTATGAGAACGGGGTGCTTGGCCGTTCAAGAAATTATGTTTTGATATGATACATTGAAATATGCATAGCAGACTTCAATTTAATCTTAATTTAAATTTACAATCGTTAATAAAATACTTTTAATATATCCACTCACGTTCAAATAAATTTTTTTTAAAACTTGTAGTGGATGACACTTGGTGCTAATAAGTTTTTTCAAAAAGTATATCATTAATTAATTTTAACTAATTTATAATACTTTAATTAGAATTTTAGCAATTTCTAATGCTAATTGACATCAGCAGGCAGAATTCAATTGGTAAATTGCTAGGATTTTAGTATCTTTCATGTGAAGGTAAAGAAAACGATTTCAACTCTTGCGAAAATCAATATTTTTTTTATAATTTATTTATATTAATAGTAATTATTTAATAAAAATGAATTAAAATAGTTTTTTTGTTGACCTAAGTAGGTATTGAATTAATATTTTTTTTTTACATTACATGTTTTTGATTAATTTAAGGAGACGGAGTAAAAAAAAAGATTTCTAAAAGAATTAATTTGAATAAAAGACATAAGATTTAAAGCAACATTTGTGGTTAAAGGAGAAAAAAGTTGTGATATATTAATACTCCATTTGAAATTTATGAATAGATGAATGAATGGAAATATAAATTATCGTCATTAATTTCTGTCAGAAAATGTGATTTAGATTATTTCTGTGCATTTTATACTGTTGCAGTTATTTACATCTGAGCTCTATATCTTGTATACGCAAGAGTGAAAAAAAATATAGGGAGGAAGACTTATTTATATACAAAAAATATCCAATGATTTATCCAGATATTCTAAACAAAACAAGTTTTTCAAGAATTATTTTGTTCTTTCAATAATGAAAATTATAATGTATGATTTTGAATTATGAGTTTAATATGATATATATTAAATTAATATTTTTCTTGATATTGGAAATGATTTGCATGTTATTTAAAATCTTGAATCGGCATTGATAAATTATCAAAAAATAAATGCCTTCCCGCAATCATATATGCGAATGAAACAAGAAATTTGAAATCTTATTTCTAGCTATCTTTAATTGAAAAATCTTTTTTTTCTTTAATATTTTACTTCGAAGGTTTGTTTAATTATAAAACTTTGCAAAACTCAACTTAAAAAAATATTGTAATGCGTTGCTTTGGTAAAAGAATGTTTTATAATTTAATAGATCAATAATTTTTTTTAAAATTTAAAGTGAAAAAGGAAAAAAACACCAGTATATTTGGACAGGTAGTAAACATGATATTTTGTAAAAAGTATATATATTTTTTTAAAAATTAAGACACTGTACTAAGTGAATTGAAATGACTGAAATCAAAAAAAAATTATTTTTTTCTAAAACCAATTTCAAAATATATTTTCATATATTTTCAAAGAAATCAGAAACTCATGTATCTTGTTTTTCTATTTTTATAAGATATTTACAGACAAATTTAACTTATATATGTTTAAATTAATGAGGAATTGATGACAACTAATTTTTCTATTAGTCCAAATTATTAATGTTGAAATTTTTTTCGTCCAGTTTCATTCGCAATTGAAAGAAAAAAAAAATGCATACATGTCAGCTATCAGCCGAATAGTTCTTATCTAAAAATTGTTATGATTTACGACTTATAATAGAATGAATTTGTTGTTGTTGTTGTTACTTATGGCACTTGTCTATGGACAAGCCAACCACTTACAGCAGCAGATTTAAGCCGAAAGGAGCGTCTCTTATTTTTTAAGTAGCGCCAACTAGGGTCAAGAGTACGACTTAGCTACACACTCATCACATTTGCTTGCACAGCCCCTTTTCACAGGGGGGTACAGTCACACATCTCACAGATAGCACACAGAGAAAAACCATGCCCGAACCGGGACTCGAACAAGGAACTTCCAGAAGACACGCAACCTCTGTGCTGGAAAGTCAGCATAGAATGAATTTTCTAGCATTTTTAGCAGAAATGTAAGAGAAATTTCCGAAATCCTGTATATTCACTTTTTAATCATTTACATGGATGTTGAATTGGCTATAACAATCTAACAGAAATCTAGTTTTCTGCCGAGGATGAAATATACATTTTGTAAGTGGGTGAAATATATATAATTTTAGATTACGTTTCTAAAACAAAATTTAAAAAAAGATTCAAATGAAATCTGCTATGCATATTTCAATATATCATGTCAGAACATCATTTCTTGAACGGCCAAACATCACGTGCTCGTGCAAGTAAAATTATATTTTTATTCATTTTAATTGTTTCATCGAATGAGTCGCTTTAGTATTGCAAACGAACCAAAAAACTTTGTCTCTCGTTTTTTTGTTAAAAAAAATGTAACATTTCCTATTTATTTCATTTCATATCATCACTTGCTCAAAATTGCATTTTTCTAGGATTTATTTGCTGTAGTCATTAACTTATTTTTTTAATCAGAGC
>JAOUZG010022297.1:388338-401278 GCA_026289955.1 Argiope argentata
ACACACACACACACACACACACACACACACACACACACACACACACAATATTAATTTAATTTTTTATTAATTAATTAAAAACTAATTTTCTAATCTTTATAGTATTTCCTCATAGTAGCTGCCGTGGGTAGATCTGGATATCCTGGTTGGTAAGACGCTGGATTTGCATCCCATCTACTACGAGTTCGAACGTGGCCGCTAAGTGCTCCATCTCGGGTGTTATACCACTGGGGGACTGAGTCAAAGGTTATTGTTATTCGGGTGCTGAGGGTCAACATCCCCAGAAACTACTGCACCCCTCCTTCCGCTATAAAGCGAAACACTAGAACAACAATTGTAATTATTTACAATTGTTGTTCTAGTAACAATTGTAACACTTTAATAAAAAGGAACTAATATAAAAAATTATAACTTTCTAAATTTTTCCTAATATCCAAAGTTGGAACTGATTTAAAAAATGTTTTTTATATTATTTGTTTTTGTAAAGAACTAGCTCTATCTCCAATCATAAATACAATCTGTGTTTTAACTTCAGTTACATGATGAAAGCAGACAAGCAAATAATTTAATCTGACTTCTTTCATTTCATCCTCATTCTCAAATGAGTTTTATTTCTCATGATATCTGTCTTAGAGGTTGAAAATGCTTGTAAATAAAAGTCACCTAAGAAAATAAGTAAAAAAAAGTTTCTGCGTGGGGGAAATCTAACTAAAATTCTTCCAATGAAAAGTATTCACCTAACTCTTTTTGTTCTTAATGACGTTGTTTATTTTAATGATAGTTGACTGATAGGAAAACATATTTAGATGAAAAAAAATTATGCTTACTGAAATTTGAAAGGTAATGTGATTATGCTTGAAAATATTGTCATGAGCAATATTATACTTTATGACAAAAATTTCCGACTTTTAAAAAAACCTTTAAATTACAAGTAAATAAAAGCACGCAAAAGTATAAAAACAGCGATTTGAATTGCACTCTTGCTTAAAATATGCATTTTTGTTTATATATATATTATATTTTTGTTCATTTTAATCGTTTCATCGAATGAGTCACTTTAGTATTGAAAACGATTCACAAAAAACATATATTGTTTTGAAAAAAATATACCATTTCCTATTTATTTCATTTCATATAATCACATGATAAAAATAACATATTTCTTCGTTTTATTCGCTGTAGGTACTGACTTTTTAAAAAAAATCAGAGCTTTTGTGAATGCAATGGCAAATAACATAGAATATAATTTCTCGGACGGCCAAACAGCATGTGCTCGAGCAAGTTAAATTATATTTTTATTTATTTTAATTGTTTCATCGAATAAGTCACTTTAGCATTGCGAACGATAAAAAAAAGCCTTTGCCTTGCCTTTATGGTTTAGAAATAATACCACATTTCCTGCTTATTTCATTTCATGTAATCCCGTGCTCAAAATGACAGGTTTTCTAGATTTTATTTGCTGTAGTCATTAGCTTATTGGTTTTTAAATCAGAACTTTTGTAAATGCAATGACAACACGCTATTAAAAGCTGATTTTTTGACATGCTAGTGTAGATAATATAATTTTTATTTTTCGCTTACTGCTTTTTTTGACGCCAGGAATCTCATTCCCAAAACAACATCATGTTCTAACATGATAAAAATTATAAAAAGCTTTTATGTGTTTTTTAAATCAAAACTCATTAAAATGTCAAAATTCTAATTCAATAGTAAATATTCTACTTATCATTATTATAATATTTAAATTTGAAGAGAATAATTTTAATTCTTATTTCTTTATACTCATCACTTTATCTGATCATTAATTTTTTTGCCACAAATATTATTTATAATATTTGTCTTTAAAAAAAGAAGTGCTAAATGTTTAAGTAGTAAGTTTTATTGTAGTTAATTTTTATATTTTTGATACCCTGCGCACAAAAACAAATAAAAGTTCAAATTATTGTGGAAGGAGTTGGAATGGTCACAAACAAGAAAATATCGAAATTTCAGGAAGATTTCAATATATAATCTTCATGTATTTCATATTCAAGCATGTTATTTATAAATACATATTACCAAGCCCCATGCTTCCCCAAATAAAAGCGAATAGAAAATCGATGAATATTTCACTAAAATTTTAGGTAAAATTACATAAGACTAATCTTCTCCGTAAAAGCTCTACGACCTCATGCGCAAATTAAAAGCTTCGCCATCCAAAGCACTTATCCAAATATTCGTTTCTGTAATTGGATTCATATTCGTATAGGCATGCACCAATTAAGATCTGCGAGCTTAAGGAAATCCAGTAGAGTCCATTTCATTCAGAATTTGATTACCAGATCCTCTTGAACCAGCTTTATTGTGAAAGCTCACGGGATGCTCTAAAATGGAACTTTGCTTCCAGATAGGTTTAATAGCTGTCGAAAAGATTTCAGAGTATTTAGAATCCGGCAATCATAAAATTGGTCTCCTCTGCCAATTAACGAAAAGTATAATTACCGTTTTTAAGAAATGATTCTTTCCAAAATCCACAGTAAATTGAAAGATTAATTATTAGTTTAATTAGCAGCAATATACATTTTCAAAAATGAACCTCTTCGAATTCTCTAGCGTATAATGTTTTAAAAGGAATTCAAAATATTTAATCTTACATGGCTTACAAATAAGGCCAATTAAGAATTTTAATTAAGGTGTCCTCCATGTAAATTATTCTTTTTAAATTTTTAGAAGTGGATCTTGTCATCATAATAAATTGAATATAATTTTTGTTGTTAAATTGTAATTTAATAAACTTTATATTTAATCCTTAAAAACTCTTAGAATGGAAATGTTTTTTTTGTATTTTATTTTTTAACAACTGATATATACGTAAAACTGAATACTAATACTGAAAAAAAATATTTTAGTCATCACAAGATTCGAACTCGATATTTTGACGAACCTTCACAGTACAGATTCCGTTAGTCCAAGATATACGCTTTTATTAAATATTCGTCTATCTATTTGTGAACAAAGTAAAAACGCTTTCAGCTAGTCGGTTGAAATTTGATACTAGCCTATATCCTAAATTTATTGATTTGTATCACATTTTGGTCAGAACAGGTTCACCAGGTAGTCTAAATAACTAGAAAATAATTATAAAATGTATAGAACTGTATAGATAACATTTGATACAAGTATGTAACAACCGATCTATAAGAACTTACTAAATTTGAAACCAAATTCATTAAGAAGTTCATCGTGTGTCTGTTTTTACTTTCACAGACATGTAAACGTGATGACTGAAAAAGCAATGACTTACATATATAAAATTTGATACATATATAAAACTTTTATGTATACAGTTTTATTTTTGTCAAAAATTGTGATTTTAATCGCCTGAGAAATAAAAACGTGTCTACAATAAACTTTTAGTTATGTTTATAGTGTAATTATCTTATCTTAGACAGTAATAGCAAAAAAAAACCTGTTGAACAACGAAGTTCTATTATAAATATATTTTGATAAAGGCATGTGGCTAATGATATTCAAAGACATTTATTAGATTATATAGGAAAATATCGGAGAGATTTCTCCCACTGGTTTTCATTTCCAGATAAATAAATGGATTGTCTGAAACCAGATTTATTTATTTTTATTTTTACTTTTGCTGAATTCATTTTGACATCCATGTCATAGATCGGATACAAAGTTTATTTCCATTCCTTTTATTAGTTTCGACTGCAGATACTTTCAAAATGGGGAAATTATTTTAAGATGATTTTTTTATATAATAGTACTTGAAATAGAATCAAAAGATTGCATAATTTATTTTACTTTGAAATTCCCATTTTCTAAAGTATTGTTTATCCAGAAATTTTCATCAAATCTCTTAATAAAAATTCATATGAAAACAAAAATCAATGAAATTTTTATGAAAAAGTTTCAAAATAAATGTTATTTTCTTTAGTTAATTAATTAGTGTGCATGAATATACTCCTGCATTCTTTTTAATCGATGCCTAGTTTTATGATAATTCGAGTTGTAATGATACCCATTTTTTTCTGATTTCTATATACGTTGATATTTTAATTAAAAAGACAAGTTTTTTCACGCATGGATATCATTTTAAATTAATACCGCAAAACAAACATTATTTAGAGAAGAAATTTCTTTTATGTGACAGGCAGGATTTTAAAGCTTATGAAAGAATTGAAAGGTTCATTTAGAAACTACTTGTAATTTTCTCATTAAAACTTTTATCCTCAAATACTAACTCCCTCCAACAACGAACACACCCGCATAAACTCCGAGTCAATCAAAGATCTAAATCGCTAAATTAAATTTTCTCAAGAATGGGAATTTCACATAGAGACAAATAAAAGCTTAAAAGTAATAGATTTCAGCACGATAACGATGGTTCCAACTAGCCTCATCGAGTGATTAGTAGTTTAACCCCCTTCTTCGCCAAGTTGGCGATAATTCGCCAAAGATGGCAACTTTATGGTTTTCCTTTTCTTATGTTCTTATGGTTTCTTATTGTTATGATTTTCGTGGTTGGCGATTTTTGAAAAGCGCGCCAAGCAGGGGGTTAAACTACGATCGCACCGCCTCATCGAAATGTTCCAAAATGATTTTAAGCATTGCTCAGAAATACAGAGAACGGACAATGATCGGTTGCAAGATAATAAATGAATGTTATCAGAAAGTAACAATGTACATATTAATTGTTTTTCCGATTACATTGTTTAATGCATTATTAATTTGTTGAGATTTAAACAATGATTCTTTTGGTTACAACATTGACTGTTAAAATCAATTTTTTGCAATAACAATTTAAAAAGGCAATTAATTATTAGCTTTAACAATTTACTAATTGTAAGTCAATTGTAGTGTCGAAAATTGGGTGTTAATATCTTAATGAAATAAATAAAAATATAAATATTTATTGTGAATTTGATTTGCTTTTAATATTTCCATGGCAGTTAAAATTATTTCTACTAATTAAAAATGTACAAAAAATAAGAAACTATTTTTCCCATTTTGTTTTGTATTTGTAGAAAGATAAGCATTCGTTCTTATGATGATGTCATGTCCACTTTTTACGACGGAAAGAGGGGTGCAGTAGCTTCTGAGGGTATGAACCTCTGAGCACCCGAGGGCAGAAGTCTGACTTCTAGCTCATATAAGGAATAAACACCCACCCACACACTAGCACAGCTCCCTTTTTTACAGGGGGGGGGGGCACATTCACACATCTTACATAAGAACAAGCATGATCGAACCAGAACTCGAACCCGGGACTCACAGAACCCAAGGAAGTCGCCTTACCTATGTGCCGGAAAGTCGGAATTCGTTCTTATATTTTATATAGTAAAGTATACCTAGAGGGTACAGGAATTGAGTAGAAAAAAATGCAGAAAATAACAGTAATAAGAAATAATTGCTAAATTGAAATTCAATGAAATATCTCGTAAATTTTCATGTATTAATTTGAATTCCTTTAGCAGCCAGTCATTTTACGGCTTCGTAATACAATTGAGAAACTAAACGAAAGCTCATGTTGATTTGAAAATAATATCCTTCCGTTTGGCTGCATGTTTGGTGAAGAATGAACTTAGAATTAAAGTAATGAAATTATCTGCAAAATATATCATTAAAAGAAAGAAAATATATCATTAAAGAGAAATATACCAGGTATCTGATTCAAAATTTCTTGTAGTAATTTTCAATTGGGTATTCCAAAAAAATTAAAATATTTACTAAAACATTCTGCGATTCTTACTTTTAGATATTTATTTAATATTAATTGACATATAATTATTGTAAGAAAAAAAGTATAATCATTTTCATCCTTACATAAATAGTGATATCCTAATACTGAATATAGCAAATAAATAATATATAAATATAATAATAATATAGCAAATAAATATATCTAGAAAAGGTATTCGATTTTTCTATAATAAATTAAAATTTATGTAACAGTTTAAGAGTAAAATACTAAAATACTAATGAAAATAATTCAGAATAGACAAATTTTTATTACAATATTGTTGCATGAAGCTGATCATAAGATTATTTTCTTGTTCCATAATGTCAGAGGCCATCTATTA
The DNA here is from genome assembly GCA_026289955.1 of Argiope argentata. NCBI lineage: Eukaryota > Metazoa > Arthropoda > Arachnida > Araneae > Araneidae > Argiope > Argiope argentata. Next base: position 394,416 of record JAOUZG010022297.1, read on the forward strand.
CTAAGCCATCGCAAGTAAACATAAAGTGAGATGGATATTTTTTTGCAAAAAAATCCATCTTCTTATCGATTCTATAGAGAGAAAATATTTCTGAAAAAAGATAAGAAGAAACTTCTAAATTCTCTTATCACTTTATTCCGCAGTAAGTTCCTGTGAATCGGTTCAAATAGATAAGCCATAACTCCTTTTTTTACTGAAATAAAATGTTGTTTTGCCGCTTTGTACGAAACTTTTTAAAAATAAATTTGCCTACTTTACTGTTAATTTAAAGTAAAATAAACATTTTTTTTGTATTAATCACATGGAAATATTTTAAAATGCTCTAACTTTTTCAGTAATTTTTGTTAAAATATTGATTTTATGAATAATTAAAAAAATCCTTTAAATCGCATATATATTTAAACAACAACACAAATACATTTTTAAATTAGAATTTTTGAAAATCAACAGATTTTTTTATAATATAAGAAAAATTATTATCTTGAATTTTCGTTAATTTTTGAGCAACTTTCAACGATATTCGTATTTTTTTATTTAATATTTCCGGAATATATCTCTTTATTAAGTTTTCGAAAAAATATTTTATGGTCATTTTAATAAAGTATGTAAAACATGACTAAAACTCGTAGAAACTCTCTGAATTAAAAAAAATTAGCTATTTTAGACGAAATAACCCTATAATATAATTTCAAGACCACGACATCTTGTAATGGTTAGATAATTAATAAGATTCTTCATTTTAAATGATAACCTTGATGTGATTATCTGAAGATTTTTAATTACTTTCATAAATAATTAATACTGTAATGATCTAAGAAGTCCTGAAATAACAATCTAACATTGTGCTTTAATGAGGAAAAACACTTTAAAACATCGAATAATGCTTATTTTTAACGTGCAAGACAATAAATATATAATATGCATAAATGTTTTAAAAAATAAAGACAAAATGCGAATCTATTGTCTTCGAATTTTTTTTAAAGACGACGAATTTAGATTTGTGGATGAGTCCTTATGACTGAAATCGCAACGTTAGGGTTTATAGGCGAGTCACAGGATCGTTTGAAAATAGTAAGCACTCATGTCCGGAGGTTGTTATCTAGCTTGTGAAGCAATCACCATACATTATTGACTGTCACTATATTAAGGACGTTCCGTTTAATTTTGCCTCCTGTTTTCTTGGAATTTTAAATATATTCATTAAATTTACTCTAATTCGATTTATATTTTTAAAAAAAGAAACAAAATTTAAACAAAAGTTACAGGGAAAATAAAACAAAGATTAAAAGTTCAATTAAAAAATTGACATAAATTCTAATACAGAAAATACTTTCATGATGTTTCATAATATATCAGAAAATTCTCCAATTTCTTTAAATTGAAAGCATATTTTTCTTATTTTCATATCGTAATTGGAAATGTATGCATATATACACATTTCCGGATTTTCCAAAATAATGAATTAATAATCAAAATATATTATCGTTTAGTTCCGTTAAATTTACAGAAAAAATATTTAAAAAATCTTTTTATTTCCAATATTTAGTCTTGAATACAAGTGACTAAAATCATTCTATTGTAATATTTTTGAGTTAACATATAGATTATGATAATTAATGACCAATTTTAATTGTATAAACGATATATTTGGAAGCCTTTTTAAATATAATTAACCAGAACACTTTTATAACTATATATTATTAACAGTAATTAAAAAATTGCTTTTTTGGGACTGGAACTTTAATTAATAAATATTAACTTTTAAATTATATTACAACAAAATGAAATTCAAAAATGAATAAATAACTAACGCAGTCTTGCTGTATATCCTTTAATTGCACATATGTATTATGAACCTGTTAATGAAATTCTTCATTAGACTAATTATTTTTAAATTTTAACTTAGTCTTATTTAAAATTATTTTAGTAAAATATATTCTAGTTTAACTTGTGAAGAGATATTTGTGAGAGATTGTATCTAAATCTTAAATCATGAGTCTTCAAAGACTTGCCCTTATGATTATTCAGTATTTGATATAATTTTACTACAGCAAAATGAAATTTTAGCATTAAATTAAATCTAATATGCGACAACAGCAGCTTGCATAATAGCTTATTGAATTATTTGGGCCTTTAAATTATAGATTCAAATTCCTATCGATAAAATTATTCTTATTTAATTGTATTTAAAATATTTCCTGAAATAAAATTCTCGACTTTAAAATATAAAAATCCTCAAAAGAATTTTAATTTCTTTCTATTTACTTAATTTTTTTTAAAAAAAATTTGCCTCTTGAAGATATAGTAGTTTGAAATAATTATTTCTATGGTGTTCTTTCTGAGTTTTACCTCGAGTTAGTCGACAAAGGCGGCTAGAAAAGTGAAACATTGACTTTTCTTGGTACAAATAAGAAATCTCTTGTGTACTATTTTTTTTATCCTACTCTGACCATTTTAAGAAATTTTACCCTGAAGAAACGTGATACGTAGTCTGTAAAACAAATTCTTTTTTATAAGTGTGTCACAAGGATTCGTTAGTTACAAAAGTTTTCAAAAATAACATAACATAATGTAATTGATGTTTCACGATTTCGTTCATCAATCTCTATGTTGTCCTCGATGCATCCTTGTCCTCAGTTTATAAGGATATCTTCAAGGATTGATTCAGTTTGACCAGAAAGCAATGGTGATTGGAAGCAAATTGTTAAAGAAATCGAATGCTTTTTTTCCAAATAAAAATCGAAATAATTTGGCAGTTGTTAAAATTCAAAAGGAATACCATCATAATTTTGATTTTTTAGGCAAGAATGAAAAAAAGTTAAAACTTGACTTAACCAAGGACCTTTAAAATGCCTTTTTGCCATTTTAACCTTAGCAATTTTAAATTTTTCAGACGTTAAGAGTAGCACTATAGGGGATGACACACAAAATTTTAAAGCATTATATTAATTTATTTATGAGTTAGAGGGTAATATAATATTTAATAGCGATAAATAGCGTCAATGAAAAATGTTCCAGGGGCTACAAAGTTGCTCGAAAGCACTCCAATTTTTATTATTACTTTTTCTTACGCTTTTGAAACAAACGTTGGGATTAAATTTGAAATTTGAGTACAAACTATCAAAGTTAACCAATATAAAAACTTAAAACTATTGATTATTTTAAAAGTTTAAGTAGTTTTGAGTTATTACATTGGTTAATTTTGATATTTCGTACTCAGACTTCAAGTTTAATCCCGATATTGGTTTCAAAAGGGTTAGAGAAAGTAATAATAAAATTCAGAGTGCTTTAGAACAAATTTGGATCGCCTCGAACATTTTTCATTGACGCTATTTATCGCTATTAAATATTATATTACCCCCTTAACTCATAAATAAATTAATATAATGCTTTAAAATTTTGTGTGTCATCCCCTATAGTGCTACTCTTAACGTCTGAAAAATTTCAAACTGGTAATGTAAAAATTGAAAAAAAAATTAAAAAATCCGTGGTCACCTTAAAAGATATAAAAAGGAAATATCAGGAAAGTGTTAAAAGATATTTTCTTATACTCTGATCATACAAAAGTACTGCAGTTAGATCATAAATAATTAAACCACCTCTGTGAATACATTGACTTTGTGATTTATTGACGATCTTGAGGAAGTTCACTTGAAATTATAACAATTTCAATATAAATGGTATATATGAATCATTTCTTGCATCATTAAAAATACATGATGTATGAACAATTGTACCTTTGTTGAGCTCGACCTGCACCTCAACCTGCAAAATATGGCCCTCAATCGCTTTGACCACAAACCGAGAACCATCACTTTATCTCCATTCATTGTAAATAATGCAAGGTTAACACATGCGTTTCTTAAATATTCAGAGAATTTCTAGCTAAGAGACGAAACATTTCCTTCACTCGAATTAAGGCGATCAGGGACCTTTAAAATGATTTCTTGCAATTTTTAACTTAGCAATTTGAAATTTTACAAGCATTAATAGTAACACTATAGGAAATGACCCGCAAACTTTTAAAGCATAATATTAATTTATTTATGTGTTAAGGGGGTTCATATAAAATAAAGTTAGCAATAAATAACGTTAAATAAAAATGTTCCAGGCACTCCAAATTTGTTCGAAAAGGCTCCAATTTTTTTAATTACCAGTTCTAACCCTTTTGAAATAAAAGTTGGAATTTAACTTGAAGTTTGAGTGTGAAATATCAAAATTATCCAATATAATAACTCAAAACTTACATTGGTTAATATTGCTATTTCACACTCAAAATTCAAAATTAATACCAGGATTTGTTTCAAAAGTGTTAGAGTAAGTAATAATAAAAATTGGAGCACTTTTGAGCAAATTTGGAGCGCCTAGAACATTTTTCCTTAAGGTAATTCTTAACTAATGTTATTTTATATGAACCCCCTTAACACATAAATAAATTAATATTATGCTTTAAACGTTTGTGGGTCATCTCCTATAGTGTTTCTCTTAATGCTTGTAAAATTTCAAATTGCTAAGTTAAAAATTGCAAAAAGTCATTTTAAAGGTGTCCCTTGATCGCCTTAAATAAAGAAATTGGAAAAATGTTTATTAGTACTGTCAAAATGTGTCTAAAATTATTATAATTTTGAAGTAACATTGTTATTTCAAATTTCTACTTTTAGACATATATTCATTATATATTGAAATTTCTCTCTCTCTCTCTCAGTATATATATATATATATATATATATCCCTTGTTTGCAAATGTAATGTAAATACTTACTAAGGCGTAAAAATAATTTTCATTCGATATTTCAAACAATACCGTGAAAAGCAACCAAAAATACCAAGGATCAGGTGCCTCAGTGTGAAACAATCATAAAAAGAATAAAACACATTATTCAGATAGAAAAATATCTTAATATAAAGGTATATAAATTAAATGTACAGTTTTAAATTCACTAAAATAAAACTAAAGTAATTTTAAAGATAAAAGGATGAAGTTTTATAGAAGCATATAATTTCTAAAGAAATAAAGTTTATAACTAGACGAATTTTACCAAAAACATCGAATAAAAATTTAAATTTATAAAATGATTATTTCGTTACCATAAGTTAACATATTTTTTAAAAATAATTTTGGAAACACCTCCGATTTCAAGTAATTTGAAATACTTTATTCTTTATAACATTTAGCTTCACATTTTCATTTTTTAAAAAACAGAATATATTTTAACTAGGGTGTCTAGCACAAACCCCGGTTATGGATACACCTTATGGAATTCCAAGGCTACAGCAATTTGTTGTAATTCATTTGATTGAATTTTTTTTAAAAAAAGGAACAAATAGAAATTAACGCAATTCCAATAAACATGCATTTCGATAAATTATTCCAATAAATATTTTCATATTCAAATTTTTTCCAATCATTTATCAATTCGATGGTGTAAATGATAACTTTCTAGTATAAGATTTGTATAATTTCTTGCATAAGATTTATATATAGATAGTACTGAGAAAATGAAAAAATCGTATTATGATTTAAAAGAAAATTTACAATTTTGATCTCCCTAAGTCCGAAAAATAGATTGATAAAACAGTGATAATTCAAAAACATTTTGAACTAACAACCAATGAAATTTAGTATATTGTTTCCATTTTGTATTTGTATATTTTCTTTTAAGATTTGAATGAAATCCATTCATAAGAAAGCTGCATGCTATACTATTTGAACACAAATTAACATAACTACAAAACGAAAATAGCTGTATGGGACAGATTTGATATACAGATGTAGCAATTAAGGTTTAGATCCATTCAAATTTCAAAAGAAATTTCTAGTTTGTCGGTTTCTTCTTTCGTAGGGAATAGAAGTGCTATAATTGAAAGGTACAAGCATTTAATTAAAGAAATATGACATTTGTATTTGACCAAATCAGAAAACTGCATTTCAGAGGCAATTGGTCCCCGTCCACAATGTGATCAATCACTGATTTTTCTTCTAATCATCAAATACACATATCCACGATAGGAACACTAGCGTAAATAGTGGTTGAGTCCTAAGAGCCATCGACCACGATACAGTCTTTTCCATGGGGAGTACGTTACGTAGTTAGCTCCACCTCCTTCTGTACGCACTAGCGTGACGAGAATCAGCCACCATACCGGGAGCTATTCATTCTCATTTTTAGGTGCCTTTAGTGGGAAGTCGTTTGAGTAAAAAAAATATTTTTTTCAGATAAGTCTGATATACTATTTAAATTTATCAGCGCTATTTTCTAATAATATTTTAAGCATTATTTTGATCCGTACAAAGAAAAGTAATTCTACTATATCGTGCTTTTTTAGAAATAAGAGTAGTCATTTATTTCTTGAGAAGACCCAAGGTAAATCATCGTCAAGACAAACAAAATTATCGAACTTAGCGATAAAGTTCTGTAAGAGGAATTTTATAAAAGTTTTCGCTTATCTCTACTAGTAGTAATAGTCATTCAAATATTTGAGGATAAATGAAAAACAATATTCTTTTAAGAAGACGTTTTCGAAAACTTTCCCTGGATTTGAAGTGGAACGTTTACTTTAAGTTATATAAATTTCTTTTCCCAGCAATAGTCTAAGTAATTGCGCATGTGAATAATTTGTTTTAATTACATTAAGTTCACTTTTGTTCCTGAGGAATAAATAGAAATGTTTTCTTAAGAACTTTTGAAACAGTTTCATACCAATTATGAAAGATCAGAATTTCTTTTTATTTTAGTGTTCGTGCGTTTTATATTAAAACCCCAATAATTTTATTATTTTTATTTTTTCAATTCCTACTATTAGCTCACACTCTCCCTATATATATATATATATATATATATATATATATATATATATATATA
>JAOUZG010022297.1:419838-468105 GCA_026289955.1 Argiope argentata
CACACACACACACACACACACACACACACACACACACACACACACACTTTGACATATGTATAAAAACACATTTGACATATGCATAAAAAAGGGGAGTAACTCCTATGAAACCTAAATATACTAGATGAACGGCAATAACTTAGAAAAATTAGGAAAAAAAAAGCGTTTTGGGGCTAAAAAGTGAGGCAAAGAAAAATTCTTTTACTTTAATGGATTATTAAGATATTTCCTTTTGCAGACAGTTTAAGAGGTTTTTTATCTAGTTATCTAAAAAAGAAATCACATTTATAAAAATTCTTTAAATATCAAGTTCAGCTAATAAATAATGTAAAATTTTAATTTTTTTTTACATTGCGAAGCCTCAAAACAATTAGAATATATTTATAAACGAAGATATTTCTTATTCTCTTGTTCAGAAACAGATGAAAATATTGGGAAATTATCATAATAAATATGAGCAAAAATATGCAAGAGATTTTAATTTATGTGGTCTTTCGTAATGAAATTAGATCAAATATTAGAACCTATGTAAATTCAATTATAAAAATCAGTATAAATCCCCCCCCCAAAATAGAATATGAAACAAAATGTTAATAATTGTATAAAGAAACCTGCTGAAATATTAAAATTATTAATAAAAAATTCATAATTTTTCAAAAAAGTCAACTTTTTAATATGCCACTTACATGCCTTAATAATTTAATTTTATTGGAAAATAATTTAATTTTACTTGCCTTAATAATTTAATTTTAATCATTGGAGAATAAGGGGTAAATCTTCATAAATATTACTTTTTGAATAGAAATTGAAGTAAAACTTGTATATCACTATTTCAAAAGAGAAGCGGTTGTCTAAGAATGTAGAAAAATTCTTTGTAAAATTCTGGTACTCTGATGGTATTATCTAGACCTTATCAATTTTGTACTATCTAGACTTATCTCTCTGGTACTATTTATATTTATCTCTTTGGTGCTATCTAGATTTATCTCTCTGGTACTATTTGATTTATCTTTTTGGTACTATTTGATTTATCTTTTTAGTACTATCTAGACTTATCTCTCTGGTACTATCTAGACTTATCCATCTGTAATCTAGATCTTACTTCTCTGGTACTATCTAGACCTTCTCTTTCGATTAAACTCTTTTGCCTTTGGAATCTTTTAAATCTGAGTTGATCCCCAAAACTTGCATTTATATTAAATACTATAAAAATTATAAAAAAAGATTGAATGTACTTGACTTGAAATATCTATAAGAGAAATTTTAAAATAGCACAGTTTGGAAATCCAGAGCTTAGAAAATATATATATGCATCCTAAAAATATTTTTAATGAAGCAAGCAAATGCATTTATTCTCTATAAAATAAAAAAAAGAATTGAATTATTTTTTCTTAAGAAAATCATTAAAAGAAAATAAAACTCTTCAATGTATAGATTTTAGCACACATATTGTTAGTTATAGCGCCATTGAAGCTTCTATAAGCTTATCGTTTTTTTTTCTTTGGTGAAAATGGCTTCCGTTCTTTACTTGTCATCACAAATTTGTTTTATCATTCATAACTTCTCGGCGTTGCGATTATGTTATATGTAGTTTAAAGTTGGAATTGCATTTGCTTTATTGCGTTCAATTTGATAAAATTTGCACTATTTTCTTGGGTATAGAAATATTAAAATGAGAATAACAAAAATGGCTCTAAAATATGCTCCTCAAATAATTTTCGTTTTGCTTTTCTATTTATTTTCAAAATAAAATATTAAATATATATCCATGATAACTTTAATGATTCTTTTGAATCTTGAAATATAAAGTATTTTCTGAATTTAAGCTTCTTTTAAAATAAGGTAGGACCTTTTTGTACACCTGAAGTCATAATTCAAAAGAAATTTGAAATTGCAGGAAAATATGTACTGGTTCAAATTAACAACCAATTGACTCCATAATGCCTTATTGGAATATAATGGATATGACAAAGAAATATTAATTTTATTTATTAATAATTGTATCATCTACCTTTAAGAAATTTTCGGAAATATTAAATATGTAGCTGTTTTGAATATAGAAATAGGGCACCCTGTTTTTGAAATCAGTCAGCAATTGTACACTTCGAGCTTAGTGATTTCGCAAGCCACGTAGTCTGAACAAGAAAGAAGCTTTTAAATATAAAATAATAATTCATAATATTTATTTTACAAACTGTTAAAATTTGATTTCCAAGGTTGCCGTAATAGACAGCTAAATCATACAAACAAATAACCAAAAGTCTCCAAACTAGTAGAGACCATACAAGCTTTCGCTTTGGATGACTCAAACTTGGCGTTCTCTACCCAATATTCTTAATTGACCTGAAGAAGACTTCTAACGCACCAAGCATATACAATGAAACCAGCCTGCTACATCTAAAAATTAAAATAGAAACCTACAGGAAAAAACCAACTGCAACGATGTGTTATAATTGCTCAAGCTTTTACCATTCGACCAGAAATAGAAAAATGACTCGTAAGTGCATAAAATGTGGTGGTGAGCATCCAACAATAAATTGCCAGATAAAAGAAAAAAATGCAAAATCCAAGTTGCGTGAACTGCCATGAACGCACCTTGCCGAATGGAAGGGATAAAAAAAATATCCAACGTTAATCTACAAATCTGGCGGACCCACATATGCGGAAATCACAAGAAATCCTGAACAAAGAACTTCCCCTACAAGAAAAAAATCACAACTTGAGAAAGACCCTGAAAGACCTCAGACGAAATCCTGGATACTGCCAAGTTCAGAGGCCCCATAGCTCATGATATCACAGAACTGAAAGACATTATGGAAGCCCTAAAAGAGGTAAAAACTATTTCCAAAGAATTTCCTGGACTACTCAAAGCTGTAAGATTAGCAAAATTAAGACGTGGAACCTCATTCTCTATAACTCCTTTCAAACCCTTCTGAACAGCTTCCAAGAATCAATTTTTATTTCAACTTCACAGACCCTGCCAACAAAAAAGACTTTATTCCAGACCACCTCAAGCAATTAGCCTTGGAAATCATCAATAACATTCCCAAAACAGACATTAAGATTTACATTGATGGCAGTAAAATCAATAATACAGCGGGGTGTGGAATTTACATCGAAATCCCTCATCACAGAATCTCTTTGTAACAACGTAACCCTGACTTTTGCTCTGTCTTCAGAAGTAAACTCCTCGCAATTGAGATTGGTCTTGAGGCTGTTTCTGAAGAGAACAACTTTGGTGATGTCTAGATCTTGTCAGATAGCCGCAGTGCACTTCAACATCTCAAAAATCGACCATCTCGCAACATCACCAAATACATCTTCACTGGTTGCCATCACATGTAGACATCCACGGCAACAAAATGACTGATAAACTGGCTAAAGAGGGTTGCTTTCAAAATACCCCCACTTCTACCAAACTGACCTGTCTGGAGCTTTTCTCCATCAAAAAATCTGTCTTCAGAGAAGACTGGCTGGTTCCTCCATCAAACAACTCGTTCAAGGGGCCTTACCCAGGTTTCTTTCTTTCCATCTCAGGAGATAGGTCATCCCATACTTGCATTTCGTGACTTGCGAGCTGACGCTTAAAATGTCTTAAATTCTCTGAGCGAAAGAAATAATTTTCTTTTTGTCCTAAATGCCAACTCTTCCAGGCCACTCCCTCTCACATCCTTGATTGCCTTGACCTCAGTATAGGGAATATTTATTCATCTCCTTGGATAGTCACCGACCATCTCAGAATCAATGGTTTATTTGATCTGACCATGATGGAGATAAGAAGAAGAAGAAGAACCAAATATCCTGAGGAGAAGAAATTAATTATCCTTAATACTCTCATCGGTTAGTCTCCACATAGCTACTGCTTTTTCTTCCTCCATCAAGAAGCTTGCTAATGATTGGCCTACAAAAAACAAGGACTCAGCCAGCTATTTTTCATCTAAAGCAACGCATCCCTTCTCACATCCCGCAGCCTAGCTATATTCTGATTGGCTGAAAGAACTCTCCCCCTCCCTGACTCCTATTCTCCTGAGATCCACTACCAGACCTCATGCTCTCCATCACCAACTTCATTCAAGTCCAGGGCAATCAAGACGCCAGGTTTTCCATGCAACCAGGCTTGCTGCATAAGGCGGGTGCCCCGGTGAACCTCTCCATCTTCTTTTCTATTATAGCTTGGCGTTATATTTGGCATAGTTTTAAAAGTGGACACTGTGAAAAAGCAAGACGTGCCTAGAAACAGTATTTGAAATCAGTACAAAAATGTAGACAAATTACTTTTTGACTTCATGATGAGGATGTGTCAACGTTACCACGGAAGGAGGGACGCAGTACTTCTGAACTTTAAGATCCCTAATCATTACAGTGCAGAAATTTGAATTCTAGCTCTTAGGAAGATGACACACAAACAATCCCTTTTAACAGGGAGGTGGAATTTCTTTCCCACACTCACAGATCGAACACAGAATGAAGAAAAATCATGACTGAATGAGGACGTCCAGATCATAAGGAAGATGCGCTTACCCTAAGACAAGATGCCGACAATATTTCCTTTAAAATATTATTATCAATACGACATTGATAACATCCATATACTAAGGGAAATGCGAGTCCACAATTATTATACGCTGTCTAATGGGATAACAAGCGTAGAAATACAAGCAATGTTAATCTTGCTTCGTTGTATCTAAAGACACCTCCTAGAATCTTGTGAGAAATTTCTAAATAAAAGAAAAATAACTGGAGAATGCATGAATCATCTTGCTATTGAAGAGATCAGTTATACAATAAGAAAAATGTAATTAAATAATCTTGATTCATTTCATGTGGATTAAAATAGAAAACCTTTCCTTTTTGTCTATTTTCATAGCATGAATTTGAATCAGCAGATGGTTTCCTATTGTTGTTTTTGAAAAAAACAAAGGATAACATTTTTCGGTTTGTCACGAACTCATGAAAAAAAAATATGTGAAGAATGGAAATTTCATCTTGGAAACTATACTTTCAAAAAATCTTGAAAAAGTATCGATATTCAGAATTTTTTGTTCTCGGAAACAGGTAACTGGTTGGAGAATTTAATATTTATTTCGGAATAAATCAAAACAGAATAGCCAGGAGAATGGAACTGAAAGTTTTCTATTCGGATACTTTCGATTTATTAAAATATTAATTCCTAAGAAAAGCGTTGAGAAAGTTGAGTCTGAAAATGAATTAAAATGCCCCTCTCAACACATTTAACGTTAACCCCGAATTATCTCGTCTTTCAGATATTTCCATATAATAGCCAAGAGAATAGATCTGAAAGTTTTCTATTCAGATACCTTCTATTCATTGAAATATTAATTCCTAAGAAATGTGTTGTGAAATGTGAGCTTGATAATGAATTAAAATGCATTTCTTAACACTTTCAACGCTTCCGACGAGATATATCGAGTTACATATACTTCCAATTTTAAGTTCTTGTGGGCTAAAATTTGTCTTTAACTTCAATTTAGATATGTTGAGCTTTCTAATACACATCTATCAACCTATCTATACTGCCATGAGGCAAATTTTAGACCACTGAAATCTGTAATTAGAAGTATCTGAAAGACGAGATATTTCGTTGGTAAAGTTGAAAGTGTTAAATATCAGAACTGCCACATTGTGCTTTAAGTAATTTTTCACAGTATCAAATGCAATATCTCCGAAATTAAAAAAAAAATCAATGTAAATAAATTCATTGTACTTCAAATTTATCAAATGTATTTAAAAGTTATACATTATTTTGTTACAAAACTGAATAAGAGCAAATAATTAAGGCTAATTTCTTCACATTTCAGAAATGCGATTCTAGATTAAACTACTGTCCTGTATAAATAAAGTGAACGGTATTTGGCAATAAAAGTGAATAAAAACAAATTACCTTTAACATTTCTTAATATACCATAAACATGCATGTTTACTTTTCAGAACGTGCTATCTGGATTAATTTGAATTTTGAAGCATTTGTTGCATTTCTGGTAAAAAAATCCTGATTATTTTGAAATTTCAATCCCAGAAATATCTAAAATGTAAGAATTTATATAAGTTCGGTTTTAAATATGTCATTTATACTTTTCCGTAATTTATGTAAGAGAAAGAAAAAGCACTATAAATTAATTGTTACATATTTAGAATAACATCAAGTGAATAAATTCAAATTACTTTTTTTAATTTCTTCAAATACCATCAACACGTATTTTTTTTCTTTTCAGAGAATGTTAACTGGATTAATTTAAATGGTGGAGCATTTGTGGTATTGTCGGTTTAAACCTATAATAATTTTGATGCTACTCTAAGTATGTGGGAATTAATTTATCGTAATTTTGCATCCTCTTACACAATACAGAAAAGTCTAAATGACATCTATTCTAATGACAAGTGGTGAAATTTCATTTTTCACCACTTATAGAAAATTGGACATTTTTTTTTTTTAGTTTTCTTTAAGCGACAACTATGACTTTAAAATGCAAAGGAATTCATGGTTATTTCACAAGATATTTTAGATAATTTTTTAACAGATTTTCAGTCGTATTCTTAAAAGATAAGTTAATAATAAACGACCAAATGAATATAAAACCAACCCCCAACAATGTAAGTGAATAAAATTTTATATATAGTTTTATTACTCGAATTCATGATACATATGAAGGGTTTGATTAAATCCACTGATTGTATTGCTATGGTTTATGATTGCTATAATTCAGAAATGATATCTATCTATCTATCTATCTATCTATCTATCTATCTATCTATCTATCTATCTATCTATCTATCTATCTATCTATCTATCTATCTATCTATCTATCTATATGAATTTTAGTATGCATTTTCACTCCCAATAAAAGATAAATATACGACTTTTATAACTATTTAAAGATATGAACAAAAAGCGTTTGCTTTAAAATACATGTCCGATTGTATTTACAATTTTGATTTGAATTCAGACAACCCTTTTTAAACATGTATATGAAAAATTAAACAAAGAACAATATTTGCCTTCATAGTATGCCATATTTTTAAATAAAAACTTTAAACGCAATAATCATCTTATTATGAAAGAAATAAAATACATATTTAACAAAATTATATAACATCTCAGCTATATTCTTTAATATTTGAGATTTATTATGTAATGATTCCTTTTTAAATATACTCCTTTTAAATATATTCCTTTTTAAAAGGTATATTTATGTTGCTTTTAAATATTAATCTTAAAATACGATTAATACATTTCTTGAATAGACATACATTTTTAGAATAGCGTTAAAAAATAGTACTTGAAAATATAAGCGCACTTTTCCCTCCGAGTGGTTAGAAAATAAATAAATAAATATTTGGTATATTTTTTTCATAAATTAAAGAAAGGTTGAAAAATTGTGATTTTAGCTATGACAAATAAAATCTCAAAAGCGGAAAATTTTATTTTCAAGGCATATTTATATTTTGTATAGTGAATACATCAAAAAAAAATATAGGAAAATATAAAATCTGTCATTTCCAATCTAATGTTGTGTTAGATGAGGATACAGATTCTCTTGTGGACACTAATTTAGAATGTCGAGTCTTATAGTGTGTTATCTAGAGAAATAAAACTATATCCTTTGTAATTAAATATACATAAGCGCAAACAAAAACAAATTGGAAACATTACATTATGAAGAAAATTTGCGAATTATTTAAAAATTCATACAAATCAAAGATTATGAAATAAATTAAATAATAAATAATTTTAAAAAATGATTTTGCATTAAATTCTGTTGTAGAAAAAAAGTTTAAAAAAAGTTTCTTGATGAATTATAATATTTCAGAAATGTTAGTTTATTACAGAAAATAGATAATATAATTATAGCTTCCTAAAAAAATTGAGGATTTGAAAATCTGGAAACGATATTTACTTAAAAGTCAACATCTGAAGGGAAAAAAATCCTAATGAATTTTGATTCATGACTACCTGACGATATTTTAAAAAAGTAAATAAATTGAAACATGCAATGAAAAATTCATTGCGGCCACTATTTTCAGTTAGATATAAGAGTATTACGTTTTGAATTATCTTGCTCCATAGATTTTTAAATGTATTGAAACATTTTCCAAAAGCATTCGTGGTATTTGAAATTTTTTAAAAGATGAAACGTTCTGTTTCTATGCGAAATATTCATAGAGAACATTCATTCGATTTTAAAAGGCGGAGTTTTCCGCAAAACCAACCACAAAGGCATCTTCCCGGTTTTCTTGTTTCTTCTTTTCTTTTTTTGCGAACTCGCATTTCAAAGGATATAAATAAATAATAAAAAAAACTAGGCTATTTTTTCCAAGTATTGCATTTATTCGCTATGGAAAAAGAATAAGAAAAAGCGTGCATTTAAAGAAGGAGAAAACATGCACATGCAATTTCTTCTTCTCATCTGGAAAAGGTAGCCATTCCTTTTTTATGATTGAATGCTATTGTAATATTTTTTTCGATTTTGAAGAGCATAAAATATGTTTGTATGTGAACCAGAAGTAAGAAACATCGAAATGTTTACATTCCTACAATTTTATTTGTATTTTAAAAAGATTATTCAACTATTTAAATGCATTTGCTAAATTGAATCAATTTTTGCATCATCTTTCACTTTATTCAATAAAGGAAGAAATGAAATTTTTAATACCAAACTTAATTAAAAGCATGAATTTAAATAATTTAAAACTAGATTTTAAACTACAACTTTAATAAATTTGTGAATAAAATAAGAGTTCTTTTTTATTATTTATTTTCATCTTTTGCAAAAGTTATTAAACAAATTATTAACGTGTCAACATAAAGAATTATTTTCGTCAAGTATCAAGCAGTTTAGCAAAATATAAAAACAACATTTACCAATCAAGCAAAAGGGATCATTCAGCTCGAAGGAAGTTATCTGGCTTATATAGCATTCACCACAATGGTACAAAGATCCTAGTTAAGGGTATATATTTAAGGGTATATAAACAAAAATTTCTAAAAGAGTCTTAATCTACAAGTTGAAACCCAGCAAAATATAATTTTAAAACCTTATAAAAATTAGGAATTGAAATTTTAGACATATTATTTATAACATGTCTGAAATTCTAGAAATATCGGTAGCAATTTGGAATTACCCAAATAATATAATTGTACAATATTACCACAACTTAGGTCTTTACAATTATAAACTGGTAGGAAACTGGCATCTTATATAAATAATGGCGTTATTTATTTATAAACATTTCTGTTTATCTAAAATTTAATACTGCAAAAACACTGTTTTGGGATAGGACACCTAATGGGATAGCCGAGTTTGAAATAAGCAAAATTGGATAAAACTAATGAAATTTTATTTTTATCGTTTCATTACCAAAATATCCGTTTATATTCAACTAAATTAGAGTCATAAAATTATTTTTCAATAAAATGAATACTTTACCTGGAGAAGAAAAGTACATTTCGATTGCTCTTCTTAAAATGATATTATAGTTAATATGAAACATCTCAGAAATGTTTCATGTATATTACTTTTTGAGGAAATTAAGTAATTTTGATAATAAAGATTTCGGTAAGACACTGAAAGAAAATAGATAATGTATTTTATAATACTAATCTTTCTAAATAGTTAAAGGTATATTTTAGTTAGGTAAAAAAACCTAATTCTTATAAATTTTCAGTAATTTTGTATGAAAAAACTTTCACAAATTATTATTTTATTGGAATTACAAAACCATTACCAATTTTGCTCCAAAAAATTTATACTAGATAATACATAAAAATTCATTGAAAAAATGAAATTAAGTCGGCTGGAGTATTTTGAAATTCAAAAATATATATATCTTTTAATTTTTTTAAAAAAATAATATATTTAATTTAAAAATATTTTTAAAGAAATTTGAAGTATTTATATTTTAATACATATGTCTATAAAATCCTCTTAATCCTCAAAGAATAATTTTTAAAAGTGTCTAATAGAGTTCTTCACCTTCTTAATCATAGCAATAAGTGAAATGTTCTGACTTATTTTTTCTTGCCAAAAGAGAAAGAATTATTAGAATTTTATTTAAATAAACCCTTTTGTTGTAAATCATTCTATTGTTGCCAAAGAGAAAGAATTTTCAGAATTTTATTTAAATAAACCCTTGTGGTGTAAATCATTCTATTGTTGCCAAAGAGAAAGAATTTTCAGAATTTTATTTAAATAAACCCTTGTGGTGTAAATCATTCTATTGTTGCCAAAGAGAATTTTCAGAATTTTATTTAAATAAAATCTTTTGTTGTAAATCATTCTATTGTTGTCAAACAGAAAGAATTCTTAGAATTTTATTTAAATAAAATCTTTTGTTGTAAATCCTTCTATTGTTGCCAAAGAGTAAGAATTCTTAGAATTTTACTTAAATACAACCTTTTGTTGTAAATCCTTCTACTGTTGCCAAAGAGAAATGATTTTTAGAATGTTATTTAAATAAACCCTTTTGTTGTAAATCACTCTATTGTTATCAAACAGACAGAATTAGTAAAATTTCATTTAAATAAAATCTTTTGTTGTAAATCCTTCTACTGTTGCCAAAGAGGAAGAATTCTTAGAATTTTACTTAAATAAAACCTTTTGTTGTAAATTGTTGCCAAAGAGAAAGAAATTTTAGAATTTTATTTAAATAAAAAATTTTGTTTTAAATAATTCTATTGTTGTCAAAGAGAAAGAATTCTTAGAATTTTATTTAAATAAAATCCTAGTGTTGTAAATCATTCTATCGTTCATTTTTGTTGCAAAAATATTTATCCTTTCAGACATATAATAATGCTGAACCATATAAGTTTATTTTTTTATTTAAAAAGATTACATTCAATGAACTACAAATAATACTAAGAATCTGATAGAAAGTTTGATGTATCATTACTATACATTTCCCGATAAGTATTTTATTAAAATTTATAGTTTTTTTTACAGTTTGCATTTAAAATTTCATCTTGTATCTTAATTATAAATAGCTAAACTAAAGTTAACAAAAGGAATGATCTAGAAGTTAATATTTTTTCTAAGCAACTACAAATATAAAAGAAAGCAATACTTAAGGCGAAAATTTGTTTGTGAGAACTTTTGTTTGTGAATACATTAGAGCGAACCCGGTGAAAAAGCCTTTGACCAGGGGGTCAAGGCCTGGGGATAGGCATCTGCTGATGTTCTTTTCTCTGCTACCCCAAAGGAGACGAAAAGAGGTATTTTTCAGTTTGTCTAGAATGCTCGGAAGAAATATGGAGATTGAAAATCGGATCTTAGAAAAGATTCTTCCTAGAAAACGACAAAAGATGTCGGTACCTTTGATTTTTTAAAACTATTTAGAACTTGAAAAAAAAACCTATCCATCGCGCCATGGGAAAGAATTGGTAGATCCCTGTACTGGCTTACCTTCTGAAAAATACGTCTAGAGACTGGAATGTGGAAATAAAATAAGCGTATCATAAAATATTAAAATGGTTCAAATTCATTTTGGTACCTTTTGGAACTATATGAAATATTTATTAGTTGAAAATGTCTAAATATATAGCAAATATCAATTTTATTAAAATAATTTGATTTTTATGCATTCAATGAAAAAAAAATGATATTAAAGTAATTTTTTTGAGATTAAAACTCAATACGGTATCTTCAAAAAATTGTTTCAACTCTAACTCCATTGAAAACCATTTTTATAATTGTACTTGTCTATCTGCAAAAACGATAGTTGAAAATTTATACAAATAAGAAGGATAAAATTTTGCAAATAATCTTCACACTAAAGTAAGAGCTATAGACACATCTGACAAAATCCCTAAAAATGAAGTAATAGGTTTATTCGTCAGGGAATATAAGAAATTTATAATCCTAAAATGCCACAAGCAGTATGGACATAATATATTGTTTGTATTGCCGGAATTTTAGATTTGTATAAAATCTTTAATAATCTATGCAGTTGGCTTATCAGCCGGGATGGCCTGGTTGGTAGAGTTTTGGGCTCGTACTCCTTAGGTTACGGGTTCGAAGCTCACCGACAAAAAGATTCCCCGAGTGTATGGTGACTGGCACTCGTTAAATCTGTTAGTGGTCGCAAAACCCTCTATATAGAGAGTAATATGACTGGGGGTACTGTATCAGAGATTATCGTTTATTGTTAAATTACGATCTGAGATGAATGAAGGAATTTGCATGAATGAAGTCCGCCCCCTAAAAAAAGGGTTGTGACGTGTGAGTAGCTAAGTCGTGCACTTGGCCCTTGATGGCGCTACGTGTAAAACAAAGAGACGTATTTCTTAAGCTTAAATCATCTGCTGATCGTATCAGCGAGGGCTTGACCACGTCAAGTGCCATTAGCAGTCTAGCCAAATGCGATGATGATAATGATGTTAAATTAATTAAATTCCTGATATAAAGATGTAGCGCTGATTCAATTACAGTTAATTGTTTATTAAAAATAGTAAAATTCAAATTAATTTTGATTCCTAACTCTGAGCTTTAAATTCATTATACTACACTGTACGAATTCTTTTCAGCTTTTTTTTTCTATTTAGAATTCCATAAATATAAAGATTTCTCTTTGGTAATTATTGGGTCGTTTGAAAAGTAATTTCGTTTTTTCTCGACAAAGGATTTAATTGTATTTTTTTATTCCAACTTCCCACTTAAGACGTATAATCATTGTATGTTTTGAGAGGTGATATAGCAATACTTGTTTGTGAAAACGTTCAATTGATTTTGCGCAGTAGTTTTTGGTAGATGCCCTTTTAAATAGGGAAAGCAATAAGCAGCAATTTCGTCATATTTCACTTTTTTCCTGTAGGAAAGGTAAAAATGCTGTTCAAGCCAGAAAGAAATTAACCGATGTGTATGGAGAAGATGCGTTGACAATACGACTGTGTCAGAACTGGTTTACAAAATTTCGATCCGGCAATTTTGATGTCGAAGATGCACCACGTTCCGGATGGCCGGTTGAAGCTGATAAAGACACGATAAAGGTAATAGTTGATGCAAACCGGCGAACAACAACACGTGAGATCGGTGAGAGTTTAAATTTATTGAATTCAACTGTTTATGACCACCTGAAAGGCCTGGGTTTAACCTCGAAGCTCGATATTTGTGTTGTCGCATTGAAGTCTGTGATTCGCTCCTCAAATGTCAAAAAAATAATCCACTCCACCATATTATCCAGATCTGGTTCCTTCAGATTATTATTTGTTCCGGTCAATGCAAAATTTTTTGGACGGTAAAACCTTAGTCTCAAATGAAGACGTCAAAAATCACCTTGGATTAGTTTTTTGCCAGAAAATACCAAAAATTTTATGAGCGTGGAATCATGCCTCTACCAGAGAGATGGTAAAAGGTTTTGGATCAGAATGGGCGATATATAATTTAATAAAATAATTATTCATTATACGTGGATCTCCTTTCATTTTCACCAAAAAAAACGAAATTACTTTTCGAACAACCCAATATTTAAAAGTAAATATCATTTTATATATTTGGCATTTTCATTCGGCATTCACTTTAAGAACATAGATAAAAAGACCATATTTTCTCTTAAATATTTTCTTCAAGTATTCATAAAACTCAAATATTTAAGAGTTTAAGTGTTCTAAATACTCTAGGGACACGTCGATTTAGAGGTATAGACGTTTTAGAAGCAGAATTTCTTCAAACCCAAAAGCAAATGTATTTTCTTGTTTTGCCCTTTTCTTTTTCAAACAGGGCGTTTCGAAGGATGTTGGCAAAATCTCAGCGATATTTTTTCCCAATCGTTGCATTTTTTTCCTTATGTAAAAGAAGGAAGGAAAAGCATTTACTTCAAATCCTTGTTCATGCATTCAGCTCAAAGACATTTAGATGCCTGCTTTATGACAGGAATGCTTTTGCAATATCTTTCTGTTTTGCATTGACTTGAATTGTATTTACATCTAGGACGAAGTAAAAAGCTCCAAAATGTTTCTATTCCCTATTTTTGATGAACTTTTCTAAGAATTATTCAGTAGAATTTCTATACTTAAATTTTAATTTTTCAAATCATATTCAAGCACTTAAAGCAGCTACTTATTAGTTCAATAAATATGTTGTGGCGGTTACATTAACTCTACTACCATCTTTTTTATACAACAGATGACGTTACCTGATTAAAGTCAAAGTACGTTTCCCATGCTTCCTCTTGGGAGTCAATATTAGATTGTATTCAAGAGAGTATCCTGTATTTTCATGTTCTCATTTTTTTTGCTTATGAAATGTAGAACTTAAGAAAATAATTAAAGTGTTCGTGAAACTAGACTGTTATTTTCATCTATTTCATAATAAAGTTATAAAAAGTCTCGTCTTTCTACGATGTGGTTTATTTTAAAAAAATAAAGAGAAAACTCTTTACAGTTTATTCATATTTGGGGAGCAATAAATTAATAGTTCGTTTGTTATATTTAAGCGTCAGTACAGTATCATGTAATTATTTTCTAAAAACTCTTTTAAGCAACTTAATATAATTTGATTTTTCAAAACTAATACTTCTATACAAAAGTGAACCAAATAATGTATTTACAAATTTTTGAAAAAGAAATTTACAAAGGGAAAAAAATATTGTTTCAAAAAAAGAAAAACTATACAATCACTGTAGGAACTAAAATGATGAACAAATTTAGTGCTATTCGGTAAGGAATATCATAGAAATGTGTACAGCTATTTATACTTTTCCTTTCATTTATTCTATTGTTTTTTTTACTAGATTTTTAGCAATTTACTTCTCAACAGAGTTCTTTTATATTTTTAACATTTTTTTTGAAAAATTATGAAAAAACAGAAGAAAAATAATGTCCACATTTAATAATTTTGAAAGGAACATCGTGGATACGTTCATCCCTATTTATCCTTTTTCATTCCATTTATACAGCTGCGTAAATTTATATGTTTTAATGAAAAATTATGTAAACACAGTAGGAGTTTCATTTATTTTATATTTATTATTTTTCAATTTTTTTAGCAATTCACATCATATCATACATTTGCCGACTTCCTGGAACAAGGGTAGCGAAGCTTTCCCATGATCGGAGTTTCCTGGTTCGGACATGGTTGTTCTTCATCGATTCTATATGTGAAATGTATGAATGTGCATCCCTGTAAAAAGGGGCTGTACAGGTGAATGTGATGAGTGAGTAGCTAATACATACTAGCTAATACGTAGTTGGTTCTATTGATAACAAAAAACGCACTCTCGGGTTTAAATCGCTGACTGAATCAGCTACCTAGTCCTTTGAAAGTGTCATTAGAAGCAACAACTCATATTTTTTAGTAATTTTATTTATTATTTTAAAAAATGTAATAAAAATATAGAAAGAAATTAAATAATGTGTATATCTAATATTTCCAGATACATATCATAGACATGTGTGAAACTCTATCCTTTTCATTTAATTCATTCTGCTGTTTATTTTTTCTTTCTATATTTGCTGATAAATGAATTATTAAATTAAGTTAACAATTTATTTCTCAACATTTGGTATTCTAAATAAATATTTAAATTTCTTCCTTTCTTTATTCTTTTATTCCTATCCTCCTAATTCATCACATTCGTATCATTATTTATACTTTTCCTTTCATTTACTCAATTGTGTAGTTTTCCTTTCTATATTTTTAGAATTTTTAATTATCAACATATTTCATCTTCATTCATTTGATGGACATTCTACCAATCTCATACATAATTTTAATTCTTCTCATTTAATATAGACGATGTCCCAAAATAAGCTGGTAGTTTTTAAAAAGTCACTGTTAGAAACTTATGACAGTCATTTAAGTTATTTATGAAGAAGATTAATGAGGAAATCAGATATTCTATTTAATATCAAATATCTTGGAAATATACACCGACATCACTGAAAAATGTTTTGGAATAATGACAGTAACACTGTCTTCCAATTTTGTCATACGAATAACTGTATATTTAATAAGAGACGATTTATGATGAACATTTTGTAAACTTCCACATCAATCTAATATATAAATAAATTAAATTATAGTTCAACTTTATACTTAGGGTTTTAAAAACAGCCTATTCTTCCAGTATGACTTGAAGTATTGAATAACATTTATATATAAAAAAATAGTTACTGGACAGTTGATAGATCAACCAAGAATTAAATAAAAAACTAACTAAATTTTAAACCTTTGAAAGATTAAAAAATGAAATTTTTGTATGTTTGTATTTTATAGTTTTCGATATAACTGCGAAATCAATTGGGAGTGTCAATTTTTACAAAAATAATTTAAAAACCATGTCAACTCATATTTGAATGGTATATTTATTAAATTGACTAAATGAATCAATAGTTTTTTTCGAAAATGTATTGAACCTGCATCAAGGACAAAAAAATTCTAATAATTTTTAAGAAAATCTTTATTTTAATTTAATAACTGAGTCACTCAAATACAGGCATATTAAATTCAAATTTGTAGAAAGATATTATTTTTAATGTAATAAAAAAAATATGTTTCTGAATAATTGAATTTAAAATTATATTACAGAAAAATTCATAATTTTTTAAATGACATGCCTTTTACCAAAAATCTTATGCTATGTAATAAATTCTAATGGTCTTTATAATTTATTAAAATTAGTTAAGAATAATCATACTCAAATAATTCATTTATTGTATTCATAGAAAATTCATTAAACATTTCTCATATCAATTTATAAAACGAGGATGTTAACATTATGAAACAATCTAAAGAACTAAATCAATTTATTAGATGAATTCCTCGTTGACAAATATCACGGAAGCTTCATTCAAATGGAGAAAAATGTAATCATCCTTTGGAAAATGTATTCATCGTATAGAAAAATTTATCGCATAGAAAATGTATTCATCGTATAGAGAAATGTGTTCATACTAGAGTAAATGTACTCATCGTATAGAAAAATGTATTCATACTATAGAAAATGTATTCATCATACAGAAAAATTTATTCATCACATAGAAAACTTATTCATCCTATTCATGATCACTTCAAATATACGATCTAATTCATTCAACTTCAAAATAGCTTAACCTTTTTTTAGAGTTTAAGTAATATATTTTTGGAATTATGCATTTTATTTATCATTAATTCAGAATTTCATACATGTCCAGACACTGCAATATTTATCTCATTTAAACATAATTGATTATAGGATGATAATTTCAAAAATCATTACACTATATATATTTTTATCACATTTTCTTTAAATTATTCTTTTCAGAATTTTGATGAAAACCAACACTTATATCTTAATTTATTCACTCCAAACTCGGAAAGAGGGTTTTCAAATGAAAAGGTGCAAAACGACAATGTAGGTATAAATGAAGACATTATTGAAACTATATGCCATTCTACTGTGCACAACGATCAAACTGATCCCACTGAGGGTACACCAGACATGGTATAAGATATTTTCCCCTTCTTTTTAAGTCTTCTGGTTAGTCATACAGTAAGATTATTTTGCTGTCTCATTAAGATTTAATGGCAATTTTTAGTACTCGTCAAAATGCTTGATCATATTTTGAAGAGTTGTAATGGTTCAAGAGTCTTTATTTAAGGCTTTTTTTTACAAAATGTCTTAAGTCCAGGAGATGCATTACTTTTATTAGAGAAAATGTAATTACGAATAGATATTACTGAAAACTGTTACACTAGAATTAATGAAAAATGTTACATCAGAATTGCTGAAAAATGAAACACCAGAATTACTGAAAAAAGTTACACTGGAATTACTGAAAAATGTTACACTAGAATTACTGAAAAATGTTACACTAGAATTATCGAAAAATGTTACACCAGAGTTGCTGAAAAATGTTACACCAGAGTTGCTGAAAAATGTTACACCAGAGTTGCTGAAAAATGTTACAACAGAGTTGCTGAAAAATGTTGCACTAGAATTACTGAAAAATGTTACATTAGAATTACTGAAAAATGTTACATTAGAATTACTGAAAAATGTTACGCTGGCATTACCGAAAAATTGTTGCATTAGAATTACCGAAAAATGTAACACTAGAATTACTGAAAAATATTAAACTGCCCTGAAAATTTAAAAAGATGGAAAGAATTTCTAGCTTTTTAGAAATAATTTGAATATTCTTCAAAATCTATTTGGCCGTTGCTTTTTTTGGCGAAAGCTGTATAATAAATGAATATGACCATCAGCTTCAATAAGACCTTTTTTATGCAGCTTAGTCCTGTGCTAACAGGTTACTTAGGCTGCAATAAAAAAATGCATTACTAGTCCGGTGATAAAACATTTTTTTTATCAATATTGCATTTCAAGACGAAACCCCGAATTGCAAATAAAAAACTGCTTCACGACCACTTATATAGGTA
Source organism: Argiope argentata (assembly GCA_026289955.1). NCBI lineage: Eukaryota > Metazoa > Arthropoda > Arachnida > Araneae > Araneidae > Argiope > Argiope argentata. The sequence goes on from JAOUZG010022297.1 coordinate 438,210, forward strand.
GAAATTCTTATAAAGAAATGTATAAAGCTACTGCTCTTTAATTCCTATTCCTAGGCTTGATACCTATAGCACGGCTTGCGGTATGCATGCAAATTAGCCCCCCTGTAAAAAGGGGATGTGCAAGCGAATGTGTATCTGTTTATCTCCTTCGTTTGAGCTAGAACTCAAATTTCTACCTTAAGCCTAGTTCCACCAAGCTGCCTATTTTCAGGCGAGTCACACGTTCTCCCATTTTACACTTTACCAGCAATTTACGAGAAACTTTGGATAGCATCCACAGGCATAAAAATTATCTGAGAAAACACAAGAGGAATAAAACGAGGGAACACGTGTCCCTCCAGAAGATTAGAGGGCCGTTGGGAAGGTGCTTGGGTATAAAAGCCTTGTTGGTGGATTGATGGATATTGCTAGGCCCGAACTCCGAATCTTATGGTTAGTAGCCGAGCATCATACCAATTGTTGGGACGGGAAAATAACAGCACACAGTTCTTAAACATAGCTAAGCATACTTTATTCAACTAAATCACATTTATATATACAACACTTAAAATGACGTCACATAACAGCGCCATCTAGCGGTGAGCGTGGCTGAATTATTGATTGAACATGCCGCCCACCTTGAAATAATATTTCAATTTTCATATATAATGCGCATACAATAAAATATACAGAATAAACAAGACTTAAATAAATTGTTTAAAATACATATAGACAATATTAAATGCTTTGAATTCCGTTTGGATACAGATATAAAATTTTTCAAATTGGTAACTGGCACAGTTTAGTAATATGTCTTTTAAATATGCCTTCTGATTTTTTGACAGTTACAACTCTAACATTATCATCTGCACCAGTGTGTAATTCAATAACTCTGCACATTTTCCATTTTGTAGGAGGCAAGTTATCATCCTTCAAAAGACACAAATCATTAACTTGAAGGTTTTTAGTAGGTAATAGCCATTTTGGTCTTTGTTGTAATCGACACAAATGCTCCTTATGCCAACGTTTCCAGAATTGCTGAACCATTTTCTGGATAATTTGCCATCTATTAAGGTAGGAGAGTTTGGTATCAATGTAATTTGGCTCAGGAATGCTTGTTAATGATCTGCCAATTATGAAATGACCAGGGGTTAAAGCTGATAAATCATTGGGATCACATGATAAGGCGGTTCTGGGTCTGGAATTGAGACAAGACTCAATTTGAGTTAAAAGTGTCTCAAATTCTTCATGTGTTAATTTTACATCACCAATAACACGTTTTAAATGATATTTTGTAGATTTTATACCCGCTTCCCAGAGTCCACCCATGTGTGGAGCACCTGGAACATTTAAATGCCAATTAATACCTATATTAGACAAAAATTTGTTAACGTTTTCGTTATAACATTTTGATTTTGCAAGTCTCTCGAACTCCATCAATTTACGTTTAGCTCCAACAAAGTTAGAACCACAATCGCTATAAATGTCACTACATTTTCCTCTACGAGAAACAAACCGTTTGAGAGCAGCGATAAATGCATCTGCTGAAAGATCAGTGACCAGCTCAATGTGAATAGCTCTAGTGGTGAAACAGACAAATAGAGCTATAAATGCTTTGAATGATTTTGAGCCTCGTCCCTTAGCTGCTTTAATTTGGAACGGACCTGCATAATCTACACCGCAACGCATAAATGTTGGGGCAGGAGAAATGCGCGTGGATGGCAAGTCACTCATCATTTGGTTAGTCATAGATGTTCTAAATTTGTAACACTTGACACATTTCCTAATTATGTTTCTGATTATGTCTCTTGCACCTATAATCCAAAATTGTTGTTGAATACAGGATAGAACAAGTTGAGAACCGGCATGCAATAAATTTTCATGATAATGTCTAACAATAAGATCAGTGAACATATGTCTTTTTGGTAATAAAATGGGATGTTTCTGATCGTATGCGATAGTCGCATGACGCAAACGACAGCCCACCCTGAGTATACCCAAAGCATCCAAAAATGGGTTTAGTGACAAAATTCTGCTTCTGCAAGACAGATGATGATTAGCTTTAAGTGCATTGATCTCACTATTAAACTCAATAGACTGAACTAACTTAATTATTACAAACATAGCATTATTAAGTTCATCAGTTTTTAAGAATCCAGTTATCTTGTCATTTACATTTTTACAATTATGAATAAATCTTAAGCAAAGAGCTGTTATACGTTTAAGTTTAACAAGAGATGAATATTGTTTAATCAAGTCATTTGCTTCAACTGAGTTGCTGAGTGTAGCAGTTGATTGAATGCTACACAATTTTTGCTAAGGTACAGGATCACTTACCTGAAATGCGGATATACATGGCTGAAAAGGTGTTAATTGATACAGAAAATCTAGTCCACAAAATCATGAAGAATTAAGTAGCTTTGATGAAGACACACCACGACTTGCCAGATCAGCTGGGTTTGCCTCACTTCTGACATGGTGGCATTGAGGAGGTGAAGATAAATTTTGAATCTTTGCTACCCTGTTAGCCACAAAGGTTTTACATCGGCTGGAATGGGATCCCAACAATGAAAGAACAATGGTTGAATCAGTGAAAAGCTGGGCTTGTGCCATAGGAACATATAATGCCCCGCAAGTGAAATTCATTAATTTCACCAGCAACAAAGCTCCACATAGCTCAAGTCTTGGTATTGATAAAGCTTTAAGCGGTGCAACTCTAGTTTTGGATATTACAAGTTTCACATTGATTTCTCCATTATCTAACACTGAACGAAAATAAACAGCAGCAGCATATGCCTTTTCTGAAGCGTCGCTGAAACCAATTAGCTGAAATTGGACATTGTTGGCTTCTAGGAATCTTGGTATATTGATAGTTTTGATGATTTTCATGTCTTCCGAAATGCCTTTCCATTCATGTGCTATATCTGAAGGAACATACTCATCCCACCGCAGCCGATGTTTCCATAATGTTTGCATCATGATTTTGCATCTAATTGTGATAGGTGACAACCAACCAAGTGGATCAAAAGTCTTTGCTATTGTGGAAAGAAGTGTTCGCTTGGCACTTTCAAGAGGTGCTAAATCGACTTGAAAGAGAAATGCATCAGCTGCCGGATTCCAGAGAACACCTAAGGTCTTGATTGTCTCATTAGTGTCAATGTTCAAACATGCATTTGTCAATTGCGAATCTGGAGTTACTGATTTCAAAAACTCACCACTATTCGATGCCCATTTCCTTAAAATGAACCCTGCACCCAACAACATTTGCATTAATTGTTCACGCAATTCAAGTGCTTCATCAACTGACTGTGCTCCGGACATTAAATCATCAACGTAGAAGTGGGTCATGGTTGCCTTGGACGCTAAAGGACAATTGTTTTCTTCTTCTATAGCCAACTGTTGAAGACATGTTACTGCAAGGTATGGTGCTGAAGCAGTGCCATATGCAATTCTTGTTAGACGGAAGTCCTGAATTGGCTCTCTTGGTGACCATCTCCAGACTATTCTTTGAAAATCCGAGTCTTCCAATACAACTTGCCTATACATTTTCTCAATGTCTGCTGCAATCGCTATTTTGTGTGTTCTAAAGCGGATTAACAGTGTTGTCAAATCACTTTGCAACTGCGGTCCCACCATTAATTTGTCATTAAGTGAAACGCCAGTTGAAGATTTTGCAGAACCGTCAAAGACAACACGAAACTTGTCTCCTGTTTTATTGGGAACAGGATGATGTGGAAGATAAAAACTAGATGCGACAGGAGCATCAAGGTCTTCCTCGGGAACTAATTCCATGTGCCCGAGATGTAGATAGTCTTGCATGAATTTGTGGTACTGAGTAGAGAGTGATTGGTTGGTTTGAAGACGGCGTTCAATTTGGAGCAAACGACGTACATCTATGTCTCGAGATGATCCAAGTTTTTTATTCGAATCATGAAAGGGTAGTTTGACCACAAATCTGCCTGATAAATTACGAGTGAATGTTTTTTGAAAGTGATTCTCGCATGCGATTTCCTCTTCTGTATAAGGTTTAGCTCTTGAAACCTCCTCAAGTGACCAAAATTTATCCAACTGATATTCAACTGTACTGCACCATACGTGATTTGATGAAATAGCACCTATTCTGATTTGTGGATTAATATCCATTTTTTCTAGAATAACCCATCCGAAGACAGATTCTAGAGCAGTTAATGAATGTCCAGGAACTGTTAAATGTCCACTCAACATAATATCTGTAAATATATCTGAGCCCAGTAAAATATCTATAGGGCCAGGCTGGAAGCAGTTGACATCAGCCAGCTTTAATTGACTGAAAGCATTCAAAACAGATGCATCGACTTGAAATTGTGGAAGGTCACAGGTTAATTTGGAAATAATTAATGCCTCGGTTGTTATACTGACATTTTTGTAAATTAGAGATGTCATTTGCAACTGAACCGAACCCTTAACTGTGCCAACCCTTTTTGAACTCAAGCCATCAACATCTATATCTGTACGTTTACGCTTTAGTTTTTATAAATTTACGCAACTTTCCCTAATAAATATACCCTGACTTGCTGAGTCTATTAGTACTCTACATTTATGTGAGATGCCATTTATATCCTTAGCATAAACAATTGCAGTTGGTAATAATACCCATTTTGTTACTGGAATTATTGTGTTGTTGCTACTAACAGTAGAAGTCATTTCATGCTTTAATTCTATTACAGGTTTATTTTCATTTGAACCTCTGGAATATAATAATGTGTTATGTGTCTGAGAACAATGTTTGCAGTTCCCTGCGCGACATTTACCAATTGGATGCGTTTTGTTTGATTTCAAACAATTAGAACAAAGTTTATATTTATGCACAATTTGCCATTTTTCCTTCACAGGAAGAGATACAAAATCATCGCATTTAAATAATCCGAAATGAGAATTACTTTTACAATATAAACATATATTCCGAACTAACTGTGACGGAAATGCGGATTTATTTATTTTTTGATGTATATTGGCGCCATCAGATCGTACATCTAATATTGCACCTGTTTTTTGTTTTTGGCAGAGTGCTAATGACGATAACGCATTCGCTCGAGTTAAAAGAAAATCCTTGAATTCTTGGAAAGATGCTACTTTTTTTGCCTGTTCTAATGTCCAAACGCGAAACGTTTCTGAATCGAGTTTTCCTTTTAATAGGAAAATAATTATAGTATCCCAATGTTCTACAGGCTGATTAAGGATTTTTAATGTATCAATGCATTGTGAAGTAGTATCAATTAATTTCCGTAATCCTGTTGCCGATTCATGTTTTAAACTAGGTTGGGAAATCAATTTATTTAATGCTGCATTTATGATTTCTGTTTCATTTTCATAGCGTTCAACGAGTGCATTCCAAGCTCTATCGTAATTTTTATCTGAAATTTGAATTGAATTTAGTAAAGTTGCTGCCTCACCTTTAACCGAAAGTTTAAGGTATTGTAACTTTTGGCAATTACTTAGAGAGTTATTATTTCCCACGCTTGCCAAAAATAAATCACGAAATGAAATCCAATCAATGTAATTGGATGCAAACACTGGTAATTCCATACGAGGAAGTTTTAAACTATTTACTTCAGTATTAACCGTGTTCTGAGATGCATTTAAACTACTATTATCCCTAACACATTTCCTGAATTCATTTTTCAAGGTAATTTTTAACTTATCAATTTTAGAGAATATTTCATGCATTTCTTTTTCATATTTATCAAATTCTACATCCGAACAAGAAGTAAGAATATCGTCATTTAATTTATTTACTTCATTAACTAATGCATCGGTATTGTTTTGATACACTTCAATATCGGAAACAGAAATAATTTGAGATTGTAAACCATTTACTTCCGAAACTAATCTGGTAAGCTTACCCTTAGTTATTCTCTTTTGTTTAAGTATGGCTTCCATGTTGTGACTGTGACCCTCCTTGGTGAATGCGATGCTGCTCTGCTGTACGCTTCAGTTTTGTATTGAAAGAACCTTCGTTGACTGTTATATATCATCCATGATTATTAGTTCAACTAAATGCTGCGGTTAGCTTAATCCTTGTTGAAATCAAGCTCCGGCTCTCGACGGACCATATGTTGGGACGGAAAAATAACAGCACACAGTTCTTAAACATAGCTAAGCATACTTTATTCAACTAAATCACATTTATATATACAACACTAAAAATGACGTCACATAACAGTGCCATCTAGCGGTGAGCGTGGCTGAATTATTGATTGAACACCAATCAAGCAAAAGGGACCCTTCAGTTCGAAGGATATTAATTGGCTTACATAGTAATCACCACAGAGTATCCCCCCAGTAAGTTAGCGGACGATACAAATGTGAAGTGCTAGTGGTGATGTGAACAATTGTCGTATTTAATGCGCGTCTAGGTCATTAAGTCGTCGATAGAGGGCGCCACGATAGTTGAACGAAGCTATGTGCGAAGGTTGCGTTTATCCAAGGTCGGTCGGGTCTCCATTTATAGGTGATAGCGGATATCGCTAGGCCCGAGCTCCGAATCTTATGGATAGCAGCCGAGTATCATACCGATCAAGCAAAAGGGACCCTTCAGCTCGAAGGATATTAATTGGTTTATATAGCAATCACCACATCCTTTAATGCCTCGTTTCAACAACCTGTTGAATCTTCAGGCGAGTCACGAGTTCCTCTACTTTACCCCTCTTGTGGTTTCTCAGGTTACTTTGATGCCTGTGGGCGCTATCCGAAGTTTCCCTCAAATTGTCGGTAAAGTATAAAGGCTTCAAAGGACTCTAATAAAACCAGCCATACAAGTAAAAATGGGGAAATGGGGAAAGAAATGCGCATCCCGCCTGAAGATTCAAATGTCATTTCACGCGGCTTTAGAATCTACTGCTTCCCCTTTCGCGGTAAAGCGGACACGACATCAACATCATCAAGCATCATTGAAACTAAAAAGAACTTTAGCTTTAAAGTGAAGAAGCGAGGGAAAGAAAGATAAACATAATTTGTGTCTTTCCAAAAATAACTTCAGATTACTTATTAGCTGATTAAATAGGAACAATCCATTAACCAAGTTAAATTCTAAAATGGAGTCAAATGTCAACAGAAACAAAACAGTCTGTATTCGTTTCCGTTCCAATTATTTATTAGAAGATTGTTGGAGCAAATCATTGAAATCTTTATATGTCTCTTTGAATGGAATTTTTGATTGCAGTACTTTAAAACTATTCCTTGATCGTGTAGTTTATTCATGTTATCAATGCTCAAAAAGTTTAAATGTCAACTCTCTGCTTTAAATCCTTTTAGTGCATTTTGACAATGATTTAAAAGCTTACTTTATTTAATGAAATCAACAGAAAATAAAATGAATATACAAAACCTGGATTAATAAAGTCTTTTAAAAATTTTCTTTATATTAATAAAATTGTATTTTTAAATATAATTCATTTTAAATTTATTAATTATAAAAGTTAAATTATGATTATATTAAGTTATTTATTAATATTTTTACAAGAATTCTAAATTCTATTTAGATGAGAAAATAAGATTATGGGAAAATAAACTAAAAAGGGGAGAACCTCTTTTAAATAGTACAGTTTTAATGAAATATATTTATTTCAAACACTTATTTAATCTTTATGCATAATCCAAACTCGTTACAATATTTTAATTTTAGATAAAATATGCTTATTAAACTTAATATCAAATCAAACAGGAATTTGTGATTTCATATTCAAATTTTTCTGAAGCTCAAAATTTATCTTTTAACGATACAATGATTAGTTTGGAAATATTATCATGCAGATAAAGTTTGTCTTAATTCTCTGCATATTAGAAAGTAATAGGTATTTTTGGTTTAATAATCTTCTATGAAATATAGTTTTATTGTGAACTCGTGTTTAAATAAATTTCCTGTTTCATAATTTATAATAAATTTTACATTATGACAGACTAAATTCATCAAGAGGTTTTCCACTACAAATTCAAGTGGACAGTATTATTGTCAAGTTCATGTCGTTTGAAAGCCTAGGACTTGAAATATTTTAATGCATAATGCAGCTAATTAAGTTCTAGATTTAAAATTTACCTATCGTAAAGAATTCAGAATATATATTTTCTTAAATATATATTCTGCATTTTCTTACCAGATTGTTCGAAACCATTAATGAATGCATAAAATTTAGATGGACATTGATACTTATTTATATTATCAAAACTGAATCCAAAGATTTAGATTGAAAATGTCAGAATTGCTTTTTAAATATGTAAAAATAGTTACTACATTAAAATTTGCATTCTTTTATATTTTTTAATAAAAATCAGTATTTTGAATTAACATATTTAAATTAAGTATAATAGGTAATAAATAGTTTCTACTTTTATAGGTATTAATCTTAATTCTTTTGTCCAAAAGTTTTTTTTTATCACAGAACTATTTAATCCCATTTTTTTCTCTCATTTAACAATTCTCCAAATTCTTTCCAAATAGTTCAAATTTAAATTAAACAATTCTCGCTTCAAAAAATTCAAAAAATTAGCAGAATGTCATTCTTTGTTTTTGTTTTTGATAAATAAAATGTCTTTTTATGACGAAAGCAGTTGCTTGTATTGTGAAAAGTTCTTATTTAATTTTATTCTATTTTTTTAGTTTCTTATTTAATTTAATGGTTTTAATAAGAAAACTAAATTAGTACAAGTCCTTGAATCCTTTTTTTAATTTTTTTATATGCATTGAAAGTTTGATAATCAATACGTAACATTTGAATACATTTCACGAATTTACTATTTAATACAATGTTATTCTAATTTAATAAATATCGAACTGAGTTTTGCTAACCGTCGTTAAAGACATGTTATCACCATTTTAATATTCAAAATATTAGCTTTATTTATTTCCTAAACTAAACCTTCACAACATTTTTTTCCACAAAAAAGTCAATAAATCGAATGCATTTGAATAGAAAACTTTCTCTTGACTTTACGTATTGGCCTTTCCCACAGTAAATATTAAATTTTTCAACGAGTTATCTGATCCCAGGAATTGAAGAAAAAAAATATTGGTGCTTTTTCTACGAAGAACCGTTTCTTGGAGATGGAATTTCCATTCTCTGAGGTTTCTGAGATACGAGGAACAATCCCTCCCCCTCTCCTTCCCCCACAAAAAATGCACCATCCCGTCTCTCCGGAGACAACGATGAAGAAGGACCATTCATCGATGCAGATACCTGCGATTCAACTCCACAAAAAAGAAATGAGGTTTTTCCTTTTTATTCTGTGCCTAGAAATGAGAAAAAGAAGTGAGGTTCGAATGTGTCATTTTGAGAATTCTAGACTTCGCATAGTAGTAATTATAACTGCTACCTCAATCGCGTGTACAATTGAATTATATGACTTCTCAATCTTGCTTAGAAGTTATCAATTCAGGGTGTTACAAAATGTATAAAACGTGTGTTGAAAAGAAGTAGACATTAAAAATTATAAAAGTTATAAGATAAAGTTAAGAAATAATTTTTATTTTTAAATCTATTGTTGTTGTTGTTACTAACGGCACTTACCCTGGAAAAGTCAGCTGACAACCATCATTAATTTTAAGCAAAATGAGCGTCTCTTATTTTTGAAGTTGCGCCATCTAGGACCAAGAATACGACATACTTACTCACCCATTCGCTTGCGCAGGCCCTCTTTACATGGGGGGGGACATTCATAACTTTACAAATAGTACACAGAAAAATTGACACGCTCTACCCAAGATTCGAACCCGGATAGGCCAGATCACAAGGAAGACTCGCTACCTCTGTACTAGGACGGCGGCTAAAAGTTTTGTTAAATATGCTATAAAAATTTAAGTTTATTAAACTGTTTATGTAAGTTTATTTATTTAAATCAAGGTTATTAAAAGTTTAAATTATAAAAATATAATTAAGTTAAAAATTTATCTTTCAGTTTTTAGATTATTAAGCTTATAAAGCGTTCTATGGTAACATTATTCTTTTAGATTCATTTACGAGCTGAAGGGTTCCTTGTTCCAGGAATTCCCTTGTTGGCGAAACCCAGTCCTTCACAACGTCCATCCTAGTTGGAGCTCTTCCCTTTCGCATGTTTTTTTCAGGGGGTCAAATAGAATTAAATCACAGGGTGACGTATCCGGGCTGTGTGGTGAATGGTCGAGCTGTTCGCATTTGAATTTGGCCAGTTTCAAATGTGTGACCCTGGAAATATGTCGATGTAGGTTATCTTGGATCAGAAACATACACTTCCTAAGTAGCCCCGGTTTTGTTCTTGATTAGCCTTTGAAGTCTTCGGAATGGCTCACAATACACATTGGAGTTAATGGTTCTGTGCTAGAGGAATTCAACAAGTAACGTCATTTACCAACTCATTCTCCGATCTACATTGGAAATTCCAACCGCATTCCTAGATAACTCGTTCCGTTCTTCCATAATGGCAAAGGAACATATATTAACAGTTATGTTGTTATGACGTTTTAAATTATTTTATTAGAGAACTCCTTGCATATTATGTAAATAAATTTGAATAAGACATACTTTCTCTTGAAAGTATTGTTATATTACGAATAAATAAAAATGATTATTCAAATAACGTAAGAAAATCTGTGTTTCCCCCCTCCATTATTAACCATATAAGAAGTAATGACATTTTTGGCTGGAAAGTTCACATGTATATACACGGGTAGCCATGGTATAGTACTTAAGAGAAAGTATAGTATTGAAAGAAAATTCATTTCAGGTAGTCATTTTATTTTAAAATCTTTAAGACAGCTGTCATAATAGGAGTTGTTTGCTTGTTATCATGTCAGAACATGATCTTGCTTTGGGAATGAGGTTTTTGGCGTCAACAAAAATCCGTTGGCGAAAAATGAAAATTCTATTACCCGCACGACCATTTCAAATAATTAGCTTTTAATAAGCCTTGCCATTGCATTTAATAAAGCTCCAATTTAAAAAAAATAAGTTAATGACTACAGCGAATAAAACCTAGAAAAATGTAATTTCGAGCACGTGTTAATATGAAATGAAATAAATAGGAAATGTAGTATTTTTTGAACAATCAATGCGAGACAAAGTTTTTTTGGATCGTTTGCAATGCTAAAGGGACCCATTCAATGAAACAATTAAATTGAATGAAAATATAATTTAACTTGCACGAGCTCGTGGTGCTTGGCCGTTCAAGAAATGATGTTATGACATGATACATCGAAATATGCATAGCAGATTTCATTTCAATCTCTTTTCTTTGTTTTTTAAATGATTTTATTTTTTATTTTAATTTATTTATTTTCTCATTAGTTTATTTCCAATGAAGAAGTGATAAAACTTAATATTCTCAGATCTTGTAGAAAGATGTTTAAGCTCTATTATACATCTTATTAAGATGTAGAGCTTTTATTTCTTCATAAACTTCTGAAACACAAAATCCATGTAATAAAACAGTTAATATATGATTAATATTCAATATTTGAATTTATTCTTTCGTATAGAGGCAATATAAATGTCATCAGGATTTGTTTTTTATTTATTCTAAAATACCCCGATGAGAAATGTAAACATTTTTTTCTCACAATAATGACTAAAAATATAATTTGGACATTCTTATATTAATCTTTTATCTATTTTATTCTATAACTGGAGATACTCAACGCATTAGGTTATAAATAAACCAATAAATCGGTAACACTTGAATATAAAACTTTCTATTGAATTCTGTACGCTCGATAGATCGATTCTCCCTACCATAAATATTATATTCTACAACGAACTTTTTCCACCTTAGGAGTGGGAAAAGTCAAACTATCGATATTTCCACCCCTACCCCCACTTTTTTTTGGTAGAATCTTCTTCAAAAGGCAATTTCCATTCTTCACAGCTTTCAAGTATCCGCGAAAACCGAAAAATACCCTCTCCTTGACTCTTCATAAAGATAAATAAAAAGAAAGACTTAAAAAAAGAAGAAGAAAAAGAAGAAGGAGAAAAAGAAAGAATGATCGAAATCAATGCGAATTCTCAAGAGTCAACTATGAGAAAAGAAAAAAAAATTTCTTAAGATGCGGGGAATGAAAAGACTAATACATGATATAAAATACTCATACAAATAACTTATTGATTACAGTTTTAAGACTGCCTTTATTTAACCAGAGTAAACAAGGTGCAATGATTTTTTTAAACATGTGGTTGGATAATGCGATGTTTTGTTTGAATAATATACACGAAGTGTATTTTTATTGGTTCTCGAAGTATAAACTCCTTGTGTGCCAACAAGTATACCACAAGGCTTAAAGATGCAAGTCATTTCACAATTAACAGTTGGATGAATTTCGAAAATAAAGACATAGGCACAAAATGCAAAGAAGAAAAGAGGGGGAAAGCAAATACACAAGTTTAATACACAAAACTACTCACAAACTAGCAGAAACACATAGTATGTGTTATAATACAGTTAAAGAAGTATGATAAAATGAAATAGAACATTCAAAACACAAATAAAAAAAGAATATATGCAAATATTTCTAGACAAACACACTGAAATGAAGTTTAAATAACACGTGGGGAAATACTATTAATATGTGTATAAAATGAAACGTAAGATGATTTATTCTGCACAAATGCGGATAAATGAGGAGGCCAAGCTATATTGTTCTTTAGAAGACAATTCCCGAGTTTACATCTTTCGTGAATAAATTTAGTGCACTCAAATATCAAGTGCTTGGTATCCTGGACTGCACCACTGTAGCACAAACACCTATCATTCTGTGACAAATTGAATCGTTTTAAATAGGCCTTAAAGTTTCCATGTCCAGTCAGAAACTGAGTAAGCTTATAATTTGACACAAAGTAGTGAGCCTTTAAACAACTCTGTGTGGATGGAAAAAATTCTTTAGTGAGCTGCTCATTAGTATATGCTTGGAATTGATTATTCCATTCAGATATAACCTTATCTTTAAAAACTTTCTTTAGAATAACAGATTATCTTAGCTGTTTCAAAGAAACAGTTTTAATTATTTTCGATATGTTCAAATATGGATATTTTTATAAATGTTGTTGTTGTTTCTAATGGCACTTGTCATAGATAAGCCCAAAGACAAATTTGGTGATTTTAAGCCTATAAAGCGTCTCTTGTTTCAGTAGCGTCATCTAGCGCCAAGAGCATGTCAAAGATGCTCACCCGCCACAACCATTTATTCGAGGTAGATTTCATTCATGCATTTTATTCACTCATCCCCAGATCGTCATTTAGACCTGAATGAGAGAACAATCACCTCTGAACCAGTACAGTCAGTGGTATTATCTTGACATGGGGCACTTTGTAACCACGACAGATTTATACGTGCACCAGCCACCACATACATGGGGAAATTTCAGAAGGCGTGGATTAGGCTCACAACCCAAGAGATGTGAATTCAACGCCCTACCAATCAATCTACCCCGGGCTGTCTTCGTAAATAATGAACTTCCCCAATTTATTATTAAATGTACATTTTCAAAATATTCGATATATCTATCATAATTTAATATATCTATAGAATTTGCATTTAAGCAAATGTTTATCGGTACACAATACAGCATAGTAATACAAAAACTTTTTTATTTGCTTTACTTTTTATATTTGCTGGTTAACCGATTATGTTATTTAACAAATTTCTATTGTTGTGCCTTCCAAATGATCTTATTTTTGTCTTTTTATTATTTATTACATCAAACACGTTTTGTTGTCATAGGAAGCCACCGATTCTACGTAATAAAATATCAAACAGCGAAAGACAATAAATCCAGATTCATTTTAAATTATTTTATGTGAAGTTAAAAATTCCATTAATAAAATGGATAAAAGGCAGTTAATTGAAAATAATTTCGTAGTTAAAACTTGGAATGTATTATAACTGATGAAGGCAAAAACATGCATGGTAAAAAATAAAGGAGTGGTTGCCCATATGACAAAGACTGTAAAAAATCATGGTGATTTAAAACCACTATCCTTGCATTATATCACTCATCAACAGTCCTGATACGGAACATGTTTGAATAAATCTGAAGATTTAAAACCAGTCATATCAGTTGCTAATTTCATCAGACCTGTGAGCTGAAACCCGTGTTTATGTAAAGGTGTTATAGAAAATGGCTTATCATATCACACCACCAAACGCGGGCTTAGTTGGAGAAAAGAAATTCAGCATTTTTTTTTGAACAGTTAGTGACTATGGAATTTAGCATTTATCATTCTTTTATCAAAATAATGGAAACACTTTAGATTTATAAAGAATAATTTATTATTATGCTTTGAGGTCACCTTTAACATGTAATACAATACGGATTCACCAAGGAAGAGATGAATATATGTGTCGAATACTGTTGAGAGGAATATTGAGCATGGAGATATGATGAAATTCTTGGAGAGATGCAGGGGTATAATATAGATTCCGCATTAAAAGATCTGAAATAGACCATAACGGTTCAATGATATTGTCACGAATATTGAATTAAAGACTCGGATAGCTAGAAACAATTGCGTTTATTGGCACCAAGCAACTCGCTGGAGCACAGAACGAAGAACTGAGCAGATCTCAGCTTTTATACCTATCTATGGAGAACATTCGAGAATCATCTCGCTCGAATAGTAAAGAATGTTCTAGAATCATCTCCATTTTAGAGAAATAATAAGATCGATTTTAAATTAAAATTCCAGTCTTTGAATAAAATGAACTGGCCGGGAATCGCACCAGGAACCATTGGATTAGAAGTCCAATGCTCTGCCAATCGAGCCATGGTGAATTATGACAGTCTTTCTTTTTTGCGGCAATATTAAGATCGAGTGACTATACGGGCCAAGGCAGATTTTTAACTTTATCCTCGTGTTTATGAAACCATGAATGGACGCTGTATGGATAGGTGAATTATCGTCCTGGAAAATTTCATCTCTTGTAATAAAAAAAAAGCATCCCAGGATTGACTTGGTTAGCTAAAATTTCTCTATACATTTCCCCAGTGATCCTTCCTTTCATTATTACGATTGGTACGATTGGTAAATCGGAAAACCACAACATGGTTGCCCATCATGACAGATTCCCCTCTATGCTTAAGAGCTGTAAAGGCACAATCATGATCATACTCTTATGCAGGTGTCCTCCAAACGTGAATCGCTAAGCATGATTGTCATGGACAAGTGACGCGGTGCTTTCTAGAGCTGTAATGTTTTAGTTATATCTAAATGAATATTCAGTGAGCATCAAACAAGTATTTCTTCCATGTTTTATAAGTTATTTGTTTTAAAGTTGTGAATTGAAATGAACATCACATTCTTCCTTATGTGAAATATAAAGGAATTTAAGGCTGATTCAAATCGTTTTGCAGAAAATAAAGTTAAGCAAAATAAATGAAACAATTAAGTCATTAAAAAGGAAAGGCTGAGTTTGGTATTTGAAATCTGGTATCCTTTTCATTCTCTTTAACTTTTATCGAAACATTTATTTATTTACTAAAATCGATACCTTACATTGAGTGACGCAGTACCTTTCAGACTTGAGTTTTAGTATGGTCCAAAAGAAGGTTCAGTAAGAATCTACTCACTATTCTTCCCATGTTTCATAAGATATTTTTCTAAAATGAAGTTAGCGAATTAAATGAAGCCCATATTCCTCCTCATGTGAAATATAAAACATATTTCGATGAATAACTTTTTCATTACTAATTCGGCCGAACTAATCTTTGGAAATTTTAATCTGATGAATCTGTCTCTGTTTCAAATGAGGTGTGTGAGTTGTAAAATAAGGATATCTTTGATGATCGTTAAATAAATCACTTAACATTCTGTTTCCGCCGTCTGAAACAGAAACCTGGTGAGCAGGATAAAATTTTCAAGGCCAGTTGGCCAGGGTCAATGTAGAGATGCGTGGCTTGGTGTATAGAACGACTTCTTGTTTTTGTACCATGGTAGTCAGGTCTTGGCTCGTGAGACGTAGGGTTTCAAGTTCGTTATTTAATTGCTCAGAAGAACCGTCGTGTAAGGGGGTAGGTTACGCTGTAAATCTGTCAGGACCAATCATCCTCCCGTTGGTGTGGAGATGTGAGTGCCAGCTCCGGTATCGTCCTCGACATTTGACCAAAGTTCAAAATTGTGAGGTCCGTCCCAAAAGGGCTCTGGACGTTAATATAATCAAACTAAATTAAACCAGCCAATTTCAGTAGTGAAAGGGTTAAGATGTTTCACGTCACTCCGAAATGTACGGAATTAATTAAAAAGCGAAGCCGAATTTGAAGCCACTCGTCACACAAAAAAAATCAAATAAAGTATTAAATTTAAGCAAATAATTTTCGTATACATTATAACAATATATGGTTTAGTGTTGTGTGTTTAAAATTTTATCGAAATCTTTAATTTATTTACAAAAGCTGATGCGTTATCGAAATCTTTAATTTATTTACAAAAGCTGATGCGTTTTCTAATCATGAAATATAATAACGAGATGTATTGATAGTTATTAGAAATATAATTTTTCTCTTCAATTGTTGCTAATTGTAAAAATAATTAACTCGTTCAAAATAATCAGAAATTGCTGATCAAATCAATATCGGAGTAAATGCCTTATCTGTCACATAAATCATTAAAAATTATATTTTTGATAAAGGAAGGTAATATAATGTAACCGATTAATTTCATATTAACCTAATGCATATTAGTTACTAAGCAATTTGTAACATGATTCCAACGTCATATTTTTTTTTCAATTGACCTTAATGATACTTTCATAACTGACTAAGTCTGGGTTGATTATCCAATATTACATCAAAAGTATCTGAATTATTTTGTTTTTTTTATCAAAAGAAATGTTGTACCATTCAGATAAGGTTTTCATATTTAATGATAATATAAGAAAAAAAGAGGTTTTTCCTAAACGTTTTCTGAGATAGACAAGATTAAAAAAAGTTGTTTTATTAATAACCATTACTAAATGAAATAATTGGTAATGGATTGATCAAATGATACTAAACCAATAACTGTAATGTATATTTTCAGGAAATTAATACATTTTGCATTAAATTATTGTATTGAAATTCTTAGAACTATATTTCGATGTAATTAATTAATAACAAAATTGATTATCTTTTTTTACAAACTTATTAATCATTTCAAAAATGAAAGAAGCACTAAATTTCTAATTTCTTAATAAAAATGTAATTAATTATTTATATCTAATTTTTGAAATATATTGTAGCAGGTTTGTAATACTTAAGTTCCAAAATATTCAAGTTGTATTCTTTCAGTGGTGTAAAAGATTACCTTGTATATAAAATTTCAGCTGCTAGAAAGGAAATACCTTCTAAATCGAACTGAAAAAAAGTTTTTTTTAAAAATTTATAAATAAAAGTTTTGCATTTTATTGGGTTTGTGCATAACTATCAAGCGTAGATGTTGAAGACAATATGGTTCTTTTTGTGCGGTGTCTTTGTTTCAATTGTAGCGTTAGGTCTTTCAAGTTGAACTAGATAGGTTTCGATATTGATGTAGAATTGCCGCTTGCCTTTTTTTCTGGAATCCTCTACTGTTGACCTTCATCATTTCCGTTCAGCAATAGTAAGTCCCATTAGAGGTTATTACTCTTATGTCCTACTAAACACTACTCTTTACAGTGCCTTTTTACAGTGCATGTTCTTCTTTATTCCTTTTTGTGAAATTTCTGTCAAAGCGCAGAACTTCTTTCTTTTGAAATCTTTGAAGAGAAGCTATGATTCATCCCCAGAGACAAGACCCTTTAGTAACGGCCCCCGCTTGTTTCATTGAAAAAATTCGTTGAAAATTCTGACAAGTTCGGGTCTATTGATGTCATTGAATTCATGGGGGAGTTATCCATACCTTTCCCAACTTTTGAAGGATTGATGAATGGTTCACACTGGTCGGTTAGCATTCTAGTTTTCAGGCTTTCTTCCCCTTCCATGGCTTCTGAAAGTACATGTAGTCGAAACCGATGGTCGATCTCCTCCTAACTTATCTTCCAAGCTTGAGTCATCAGATTTAAAATGGCCAAACCATTCCATGCATCGATTGTCGCTGATTGTGCCCTCACAAAAAAGTTCGTTGAGATCACGAAACAATTCCTCTGTATTCTAATCTTCCTCAAAGTGTTACATCATAATACGACGCCTATGAACATAATTATCGATACACGTTTCTATAACCCTATAAGTAGAAGCATTCATAAATTTATACAATATTGTGATTTTTAAAAAAATAAAGCACTTCAAATGAACACCTGATACTTATGCACCCAACAAATATAAAGGAAAATTATTTTCCAGATGAAATACAAAAAAAAAAAAAAAAATGATTAAAAAAATAAAAACAAAAAAAAAAAAAAAAAATGGCATGAAATAGATAAAACTAGAAATACCAATTTCAACTGCATGATTGATGCAATTTTCTTTTTAAATATTTTGTTGCTCTTTATATTATTTATATCTTTACTTGAATCTCGTTTAAACTTGATTTGTTGAAAAACTTACAATTTTATTATATTTAAACGCTTGTATTAGCAATGCAGGAAAAAACCGATTAGAAAGCAGAATATATTTTACAGAAGCCTTCCGTTTACTGTTAGATAAAAGACGACAGCATAATATATAATGGAAAATGAAGATTTCTATCCCGAAAGTTAAGCATCAAACAGGAGGGTTTTTTGCTTCTCCAGAAATCCTTAGAGACTACATTTTGTACTTAATTTATGATCAAATCAGTTGGAAAAAGGGAAATACAATGCATGTAGTCGGAAATTAAACAAAAAAAGGCTTTATTGAACTCATAGATTCTCTTTCCAAGCTTGAGAGCAACAAGATGTTCCTTAGTAGGGACAATGCCTCCCCCCCACTTTACTGCAATGGTTGCTTAGCACATACAACTTTTCCATACAAAGCACAATATTGTCCCACTGTTCTTAAGGTAAGAGTACTCCTTCTTCCATGAGCGTTTGTTTCATATTTTGGGTGTTCCCCGGAGTAAGTAATCATGTCGCAAGGTATCTCCCCAAATCATCCTGCACATGTTCTATGGGATTTAAATCAGGAGAGAATGCTGGCCAATCCATTCGAGCGACATCTTCGCTTTCCAGTAGATCCTGAACATCTGCAGTCAGACATGGTTGTGCGTTGTCATCCACAAAAATGAAGCTTGGATCTACGAAAACAGACGCCCATGGAGAAGAACCACCTTAAAATAGCAATCTAAGGTTACAGATCCTCTGTCGAAAACATTAAGTTCAGTCCGTCCGTTCAAAATAATATCTCCTCAGCCGACAACTCTAGGATCAACTTAACGATCTCTTTCCACTCTGTAACTGGGATAAAATCGTGTCTTGACTTTTTTTCTAAATCAACTGGCTCTGAAAATCACTTGGGTCAGCGATGGCCAAATTTCAAAGGAATTCAGCAATTAGGATTGTGGGAGAATAGGTCACTTTTGTGGAGGTGTATGGACAAAATAAACTGCGACCCTTGTTGCTGAGAAGTGGTGCTTGCTGACTGGTAGCGGTCTCTTTTCGGCTGCAGGACGATATATTGGTCACCCACTGCTGTTTCTTTCTTAGATCTGATCACCAATAACTTTTCTAACAACTATACCTATAGTTGAGTTTCAATCAATATAGTTGGGTTCAATATAGAAGGGTTTTCAATCCTGTTAAGCAGCGATTTTATGGACTTTTCAGCTACAAGGGTCAGACTGGTGCCTCCTTTAGCTTTCCGGTCATTCTTCCACTGCTTGAAGTCACCCAAATGATTTCTTCTAGTCATATTTCACGAAAAAATCTCATTGACACTTCCGGTAAATGGGTTTAATTGCGACTCCATCCTTCCTATTCTTGTAGCCTTGAGCGTGTGCACCGACTATACGCGTTTCTCGGACACTCGACTCGCCTATGTTGTTTTGTTTCTAACATTTGCATATGCTTCAACTTTCCACATAATTGCCTTTTTATTTTACTGATTACAGTAACCCGTTTCTGTAATATCAGGGCTATCTGCTTAAAATTTGCATTGTTGCTTAAGTTTTGCTCATCAGTGTAATAAATAGTTGTCTCTTAATGAAGAAATTTAAAGCCTAAGCAGATCATTTTTTTTCAAAATTCCGTAAAAATTAAATGTCCTGTAATTATGTATAGCCAATGATATATTTTAAATTCTTTAAAAACATAATGTTTCCTTTTTGCTTCCTTTATTTGTTGTTCCGCCTTCATATTATTCGAATAAAATGAAACTCGGATTTTACACTTTGCCTTATACTTGGATATATTATTATATAACGAATTACAAATCTCACTATTTATTTCAATATGTTAAAGCAACAAGAAAGATATTTGTTGAATGTTTTTCATAATTCTAGAAGATTGAACAGTGTTTAATATCACATACACCCTTGAAGGAGTATAATATCAACCTTATAACAATGTGAGATTTAAGATTATTCTTACATATTATGTATGAAAAATTAATTTCATATTTACAATGTGTTTTTATCGCATGAAACTTTCCAAAATTGATTTCTAGAAACATTAGAAATTTGAAACAATCACATTCACTTTTCAAAGAAGAATATTATTTCCCCATCCTTTCCATTTAACCACATCAACAAGTTGATTCCTTAAGGTATAGAAAAACTAAAGAAGATCCTGTCAGGTAAATTTTTATCAGATTTTGAACAAAAACATATATTTGATTCCTTATTACCCTTCTCCCTTTAGGATAAGTCATTCTACCCATCAAAGACAGGTGTCGTGTATTCAATCAAAAATGCTTAGTGAGAAAAGGGGAAATTTTCCATTGATATTAAGGAAGTTTGAGCGATCTTCGAATTTAATTTGTATGGACATTTTTGGTAGCTTTAGAGTTGAATGAGTTAAAAAAAGTAAGATTTTTACAAATAATATATGCGTAAAATTTATAAATAATATAAAGAGTGAAGTTTAATGAATTTTAGAAAAGATAATAGATATCCCTCTGATTTTAAAACGGTCGCAGTGATTATAATCCTCACTTTTTTTACAGAATCAAGGTGAAAACTAACAGACTTACTTGGTAATTGTAGTGCTCTACTCAATAATTCATAATGGAACCCAACTGTCATTATTTTACTACAACATTTTTATATCGACAAATTCTGCTATAAAATTTACGACAATATTTCAGTAAATTTGGGTAGGAAATTAAGTTCATTATATAATTTTTAATGATAGATTTAAATGCTATAATAAGTATTTCCTTTTATAGCAAATTATAACATAATTGCATTTGTTTACAAAAACTTTCATATGTAGATTTATGTTTTGATTGAAATAAAATTTCTTTTATTAAGTATAAAATGTGTTAATAGTGTTTCAAATTTATACTATATATATCTTTTGAATGGTTCCAAAACATCTTTAAAAGAAAGGTTGCACTTTCTTTTAATATAAATTTAATTATTTTCAGCAATTATTAGTAGACAGACCTAATTAGTTCCACCAACCATCATTAGGTAAAAGTAATTATGTTAACCAGCGCTTTGAAGATTGACGTAATTATGTTCAGCCGTTTTTATTAAATAAAGTAATTATGTTATGAAATTTTTATGAAATATGAAATTCTTATAATTAGGTTCCGGAATTCTTATTAGAATAGTGATATTATGTTCAGTACTTCTTATTAGATAAAGTAATTATATTTATCAGTTCTTATTCGATGGACGTAATTGTGTTCAGAAGTTCTTATTCGATAGACGTAATTAAATTCAGCAGCCTTTATTAAATAAAGTAATTATGATAAGCAAATTTTATTTAAAAAAAAGTCATTATATTCAGCAGTTCTTATTCGATAGACGTAATTATAATCAGCAGTTTTAATTAAATAAAGTGATTATATTCATCATTAAATAAAGTAATTAAATTCATCAGTTTTCATAAAGTAAAGTAATTGTGTCATGACATTCTTATTAGATAGTCGTAATTAAGTTCAGCAATACTTATTACGTAAATGTAATTATGCTCAGCACTTACTATTAGATAAAGTAATCATATTCATTTGTTCTTATTCGATAGACGTATTCATGTTCAGCAGTTCTTATTTGGAAAATATAATTATGTTCAGTGGCTCGTAGAAGATAGACGTAACTATGCTCAGAAGGTTTAATTGAATAAGTACAGTTCAAGTTAATAAATATCAAATGTTTTCATAAGTCTGAAAAGGCATTTGAAAAACAAAATTATTCCGGATGAAAATATGTTCAAGATAAGTTTTTAGAGATATTGTTTCCCTGCTCTTTGTAATATATATTGTTTTTGAAATATTTGAAAAAGAAAAGTTTTCTTAAAATACTTTGATACGTAGCAACCTAATGCATAAAATGTGGTCCAAAATAAACGCTGAAGCAGAGTTTTGAATTTACATATATTGGAACTATTATACACTCGAGAAACCATTAAAGGAAATATATTCGAAAACTACGATGCCGCAAGCATTTATGTTCTCTTGGAACTGAATATAAAATCCCAGGAACAAGACCTTACACAAACCTTTAGTTTATGTCCAGCAACATAAATCATTTTGAAATGTTTGGTCTTGGCAAGACAACTTTCTATAGCTTTGAAGTTGAGCTTACATTTCAGATATTCTTGGATATTCCATGCTGTTTTATTCAATAAATTGTTCTGAATAAAACTTATAGCCATTCATTCCCCCCCTCCCAAGAATTACGTGGAATAACTAAAAGATTGATGTAATATTAAATTTGCTGAGATATTTAGATTTGTAATGAAGATGATTAAATAAAACGAATGTATTTTACATTATATAGTTATTATTTTCTTTTTATAAAAAATACCTTCAGAATGTCTGATTAATATTCTTTATTTATTTTAAAATTGATTAAGAAATACAAATCTTAACTTTTTTTAAACATGCCAAAGTTAACTTTTTTATAATAATATAAAATTTTAACTACCCATTTTTTATTTTATATAAATGTTTTAAGACATAGTAATCATAATGTTTCGTATGACTGAGAATTAAGTGTTTCAATAACCAAATCAGAATTATAATTCAAGATTGCAGGTCAGAATCAATAACTTGATTGGCGTACGTTATTTACAAATAATAAACAAGTGATATAAAAAATAAAGTTTATTTCTACTTATGTCAACAAAGAATTTTTTTTTATTTTAGTTACTTTTTCATAAATAATTACAAATAAAATAAATAATTGATAAAAAAACTAAAGATGTATTCCTCGCCTACAAGTAAAAAATAGAGAAAACCTCGCATTTTATCTACTGAGCTACTGCCTTTTGATCTCAGTTCTCATCATAAACTGCTAAAACTAGACTTAAAGTATCAAAAATTAATTAAATTTAATTAAAGAATTGATATTTGAAAAAACAGTATTAATATAGAGTGTCATCCACTACAAGTTTTAAAAAATGCATTTGAACTTGATTGGACGAATAGAAAGTATTTTATTAACGATTGAAAATTTGAACAATATATATTTACATAAGGAGAGTGTGCACTAATATTAGGAATTGAAAAAGAATTACATTCCTGTTTGACAATGAAAGGATAAAGAAATTTATACGAGCAAATGCCATGAGTTGGAATAGAGGACCGTAGTTTTATCCGGTTTAAAAGTAATTTTATCCAGAATAGCGAATGCAATGAGTAGGTATAGAGGACCGTAGTTTTATTTTGTTTAAAAGTAATTTTACCCAAATAAGCGAATGCAATGAGTTGTAATAGTGGACCGTAGTTTTATCCGGTTTAAAAGTAATTTTACCCAGAATAGCGAATGCAATGAGTAGGAATATAAGACAGTAGTTTTATCCGGTTTCAAAGTAATTCTACCCAGAATAGCGAATGCAATGAGTAGGAATATAAGACAGTAGTTTTATCCGGTTTAGAAGTAATTTTACCCAGAATATTACGCCACTCATCAGACTATGCTCTCTAAAAATCCTATAGACAAGTAGGAGGTGGTTGACAGGACTGCAACTCGTCATCCAAGTTTGTCCCACACATGCTTTACTGGATTTAAGTTTGGTGAGAATACTGCCCAGTCCATACGAGTGATATCTAAGGCATTCGTTTACGATGATTTCACTGTGCGGAGAGGTGATGTCATCCTTAAACACGAATTCTCTACCTATGGTGCCCTGAAACAAACGTACATGTTGTTCCAGAATGACGCCCCAACAGATTTTACCTGTCATGACCTATCATTCCATAATGCGTTCTCTCTATACCAGGATAATCGCAAGTCACAGTGAATTACAGTAAGTGGAACACATTTGACAGGCCTACGAGCCTATGAGCCAATAAACCTCAGTGTCTGGCCACGGTATGGTTAAAACTGTCATATCAGTGGCTGAAAAGAGCTGATGAGCCAGGTCTGATGCTGTGCTCCGTCTGTTTCTTTTGGAAGTCTCATTCGGTGTTGTAACTTGGTTGTGACCTGTGTTGTAACGTCTACTCACAATACCATTATCTTGCAATTGTTGCCAAAGCTTGGAGAGAACACTCAGGACAATTAAAAGTTCCTCCTTGGACCTATATTCCAGACGGCTGATGATGCTATCTCGTAAAAAGTCATACAATTGTGTCCTTTATTTCATAACTAGGCGGTTATCATTGAATGAATTGTAAAACGCTTGCAAACGATTTTACTTCTATACCGGTATTCCTTATACATCACTATCTTATACTTTAGCCATTGTAATTACTATCGGTGTCATCTGATGGGTTCCTGCATTTTGCATATGATTTTTGAAGATATTTGTAGTCATTTTTAAGGTGATATATGTGGTTTATAGTTCGATTTCCACATGACTGTGAATTAATATTAATTCATGGACATGAGTGTATTTGACTAAAAATGTGACAGATGTTTACACTATAGATGTTAAAAAGGTGAGCCAAAATTTATATCGAGTTAAATTATATTCAGAAAATTTTCCCCTGTGTCAAATTTGACTTGATAGAAATATATAAATTTCTTGTAAAAACAGTATACCAAATTTAATTCGTCTGACTCAAAAACATTATGGAGTTACCTTTGTCTCAGACAGCCACTTTACAAAAATTCATTTTTTTGAATTCGGGAAGACTTAACCGAAGAATCCCTATAATCTAGAATTCAATTTTTTGTATATTTACAATACTTTCTCCATAAAATGTATACAAGTAGGTAAAAAAATGTAAATTAGAAAACATGTTACTCAAATTTTTAATATTTTTTTTAAATTTTATCATATTATAATGTTTCACTTTCAAATTAATACTGATAAATAATGATTTCAACTGATTAATATTGATAAATAGTGATTTCAACTGATTAATATTGATATTAATGATCTATTTCAAAATATAATTTCAGAACATTAATTAATCAAAACTTTATAGATATTTTTAAAAAAATATTGGTCAGGTACAAAATAAATTCTCATATATCTGAAATTTTCTATTTTTAGAATTTCACGTTTATTCCTGAATACAACAAATGTTTGACCATTTCTTGTCCCCCGCATTTATATACCCGCAATAAACTATAGAAGAATTTCAAAACGTTAAGCGACAAAATCGCCTATTTTATCATCTGTTTTTGCTGAATCAGCATGCTGGAGGAAGTAAGCAAAATATCAGAAATACTTTTCCAGTTGTCAAATTTATTTGCCTTGAAAAGAAAAATGCTTGCATTTGCTATCGAATTCTCATTCAACCATTCATCTTAAAATCGTCCCGATCCCCTTTCTATAAAAAAACATTTCTGAAATCTTTTGTTGCATTGAATGCTAGATATTGGTCTGATTAAACCAACCATAAAAATTTTAAAAAGTTAAATTCTATCTTTTCAAATGTTTTTGAAATTTTAGTTTTTGAGTGGACCATTTGTATAAAATTTAAATATTTCTTATCGGAATTTGAATTCAAAAAAGTAAAAGAAATCTTTAAATTTGTCTAAAAATTCTGATTATTTCATGAGCATTCATTGAATGCAAAAAAATTATTTCCAGAAGATGCGTTATTAATGTAAGAAACATATTCTGGAATTTTATTAATTCTTTTGTAATTTTAGTATGCATTTGTAAGTATTTTTTGGTTCTTATAACTAAAGAACACGAAGGAACTGTAATGTTTCATTAGTAAAACTCTATCGTTTCGAGCCTTTTAGCCAGAGTTCTTACAAAATATATGCATGATTTATGAATCATAAATTATTGTTACCGGAATTTTAATTCATTATAACTAAAGAGCATGAATGCACTCAATTATTTCATCAGTAAAGCTCGTTCGTTTCGTGCTTTTTGGCCAGAGTTCATACAAAATATATCACTGGTTTTTGATTCCTAAACTACTGTTACAGAAATTTAAATCCATTATCATTAAGAGCATGAATGCACTGAAATGGTTGATCTATAAAGCTCTATTGTTCGTCCTTTTTGGCCAGAGTTCTTACAAAATGTATGTATGATTTATAAATCATAAACTATCGTTACGGAAATTTAAATTCATTATCACTAAAGAGCATGAATGCACTGAAATATTTCATCAGTAAACCTCGATCGTTTCGAGCCTTTTGGCCAGAGTGCGTACAAAATACGTGCAGACTTATGAATCATAAACTATCGTTACGGAAATTTAAATTCATTATCACTAAAGAGCATGAATGCACTGAAATACTTCATCAGTAAACCTCGATAATTTCGTGCTTTTGGGCCAGAGTTCATACAAAATGCATGCATGGTTTATGAATCCTAAGCTATTATTACAGAAATTTAAATTCATTATCATTAAGGGCATGAATGCACTGAAAGGGTTGATCTTTAAAATTCGATTGCTTCGACCTTTTTGGTCAGAGTTCCTACAAATTGCATGCTTGATTTATAAATCTTCAACTATCGTTACGGAAATTTAAATTCTTTATAACTAAAGAGCATGAATGCACTAAAATATTTCATCATTAAAGCTCTATCGTTTCCATCTTTTGGTCAGAGTTAATACAAAATGCATGCTTGGTTTATGAATCCTAAGCTATCATTACAGAAATCAAAATTCATTTTCATTAAGAGCATGAATGCACTGAAAGGGTTGATCTTTAAAACTCGATTGTTTGACCTTTTTGGCCAGAGTTTCTACAAAAAGTATGCATGAATCATAAATCATAAACTAACGTTACGGAAATTTAAATTAATTATAACTAAAGAGCTCGAATGCACTAAAACATTTCATCAGTAAAACTCGATCGTTCCGAGCCTTTTGGCCAGAGTTCATACAGAATGCATGCATGGTTTATGAATGCTAAACTATTCTTACGGAAATTTAAATTCATTATAACTAAAGAGCATGAATGCACTAAAATATTTCATCAGTAAACCTCGATCGTTTCAAGCCTTATGGCAAGAGTTCATACAAAATACATGTATGATTTATTAACCATAAACTATCGTTATTGAAATTTAAATTCATTATAACTAAAGAGTATGAATGTACTAAAATATTTCATCAGTAAAGCTCGATCGTTTCGCGCCTTTTAGCTAGAGTTCATACAGAATGTATGCATGGTTTATGAATGCTAAACTATCCTTACGGAAATTTAAATTCATTATAACTAAAGAGCACGAATGCACTAAAATATTTCATCAGTAAACCTCGACCGTTTCAAGCCTTTTAGCCAGAGTTCATACAAAATGCATGCATTATTTATAAACCATAAACTATCGTTACGGAAATTTAAATTCATTATAACTAAAGAGCATGAATGCACTAAAATATTTCCTCTGTAAACCTCGATCGTTTCGAACCTTTTGGCCAGAGTTCATACAAAATACCTGCATGATTTGTGAATCATAAAAAATCATTACCGAAATTAAGATTTCTCCAAAATTATATGATGTTTTCGCTGTAGTGGGTGTGTGACGAACACAACAGTTAGTCATAAATAAAAATTAACGATATTTATTAACACAAAAGCACAGATATGATTAGTGACATGACAACCAAACGCAGCACACAAACTATAAACGGCACTACCAGCAAACAGCAGAATGCAATTAGCACGACAATGATAAGAAGGTTGAAGAGCTCAGGAGAGAACTCATTTAGCTATTAACGAGAGATGAACTCAAATGACTGATCCGCCACCCGATTGGCATTCAATAGAGTTGAGTTTAAAACAATCTTTTCTATGACAGAACCAATTTTGTTGGAAAGCAAAATTACAAATTCGTAACAATATTATAAAATTCTTTTTTTTTCTTTATGTTTTAAATTTATTATATGATATCTATGTATTTATTTATATGAAATCAAGTATAGTTTATTTTCTATGATCATTTTCAGTTTCTTTTTATCTTTTGAAGTATTTTGCAAACAATAGCACAAAATTTCCATCAGAAGCCTCTTTCGATTTTTACATAGGAAAAAAACTGAATAAAAGTTTACAGTTTTTCAGCATAAAAGAAATTCTCACCAAAATATAGTCTGCAATTAATTTAGAATTGTGTTTTCCATCTTTAGATCTCCATACGTTCTTACAGTAGTAATGTGACGATATCTAAGGAGAATAATTCCTTTCTTCATAATATGTTTAAACGGGCCAATTTGACAAAATGAAAAAAAAAAAAACTATGTTTATTTCAAAATTCATAATAAAAATTTAGTGACATAGCTCCACCTAAAGTTCATGTAGAAATTTTCAAACATAGAATATTTTTCTTTGACACATTTTTTAACCCTTAACTGTGGAGGTGAGGTCATTCAGACCTTTAAAGATGGGCTTATGGTCACCCCTATTGTATTTTTTAGCTAATTGAAAGGGATTGACCCTTTAGCTTCCTGTTTCGTGACCTTCATTACAAGTGTGCTTTTTTCAGCTGGTTTCAGCTAATGCTTTTTTAAATATTTCATCTAGCTCGACGTCTGCGAGACCGCACTGCCCCCGCTTTTAGTGTTCTACTTTTATGCAAGACAATTAATGGTTCTAAAACTAAATATTGTTCGAAGCATTATCCAATATTAAGAAATAAATTACGTATACCAAAATATTTTTTTTCAATAGGGAACTTTTTTAACTGTATCAGGATAGGAATATAAGAATATGTATAACCATGCAATTCTTCAAACACTGTTTCGGTATTTTATTTATTTTTTAAACAAATTTCAAATTAGAAATTTTTTTTAAAAAAAATTGTTGAAGAAGCTGTAAATTATAAAGAAGGTATAAATTACAAATTTTTCCCAAATAAAAAAATAATAAGATCGCTTTAAAACTTCTTGGATGTATTAACAATCGGTTTTGGACAATCGAAGTCATAAAATAAAAATAAAAAAAAATATTTTGGTCAATGTTACAGAAGATTACTGACTTTTCCCGTTGTCTATTTTATTCCAACCCAAAGTTGTTAAAGCTTTTTAATGGTTGAAAAAATATGTTGAATCGAATCAATTTCCCTCTCGATATCTTTTTGTAAATTAGGTTGACCGAGCTTTATAACGAGTTTTTAAATCGAAATCGATACTTCGGATAGTCAGCTGTGACCACTTTTGATAGAGATTGGGAAACTCGTTAATCTTTATACAGAATAAATGATTTCATATACCTGATTTCTGATAAATCTCCGGTCTTTTATAAAAAAATAGTCAAATATGGAAATTCATTTTACTTAGGAAGCTTCTTAGAACTCTATATTTAATTAACTTCCTACGAATTGGAAAGTTAAAAAAATAAAATAAGATGATATTTCAACTTATAAATGGATTAAAAATGGGAAGACAAAAATACGAATAGAGGTAAATTATTATTTTTGGAAAATGAAAGACGAATATTTAATGATCATCTGCCCATGTAAATGGGTTATTTGCCCTTTTCAGTATCACAGATGTATTTGCTACACTTTAACTAAAAAAAATTA
>JAOUZG010022297.1:473105-505624 GCA_026289955.1 Argiope argentata
CGTATGTAAATTTCTTGAATGTGAGACATCAAAATACTGTGCAACACCTTTTGCATCCTGGTATTATTATACTTAATGAGAATTAAAGATAATCTAAGTATCAGTTTTAAAATTAGAAAAGCTATCAAGATAAAAAAACATTTTTTATGTAATCCGTAGTAAATCCGTATGTAAATTTCTTGAATGTGAGACATCAAAATACTGTGAAACACCTTTTCCATCCTGATCTTATAATGTTTAAAGAGAATTAAATATTATCTCAGTATCAGTATTAAAAATTATTTTAAAATGATTTGATAAGATAAACTAAGAAAAGAAAAACAGCTGGTGCTTAATGCATCGCTTGAATTCTCACAATACTTGTTCAATGTAACTAGAAAATTCCTGCCGGCTTTCGGGCTCATAGGTAGCAAGTAATCCTCGTGTTCTGGGAGTCTCGGTTAGGGCATGGTTCTTCTGTGTGCTATCTGTGAGATGTGTGAATGTGCCCCCCTGTAAAAAGGGGATGAGCAAGGGAATGTGTGTGATAGAGCTAAGACGATCCTCTCTGGTCCTTGTGACTAACAGAGGCTTCAATCTTTCCCCATCCAGTCATTGGACCTGATCTAGCACTGCTGGCCAATGGGGACAAGCATCATCGGCACAAACTTCCTTGAAATCAAAACTTAGATCTCAAATTATTATTCATGACCTTTTAAAGACTTTGTTCTTTAAAATTTAAAAAGGTTAACTTTATAGCAAAAAACATATTATTTCTTGAACAATATTTAAATATATGAAGAGAAAGAAATTTTTAACTCAATTTAGAATCTAATTACTGATTTTAGAAGGAAATAATATTCCAGACACAGCGGAATAGTTTTCTATATTATTGCCTGTAAAAAAACTGTCAAGCGAATATATACACTTCTCAAATCAATTTGATTATATTAAGGTTGTGGGTTGACCTCTCACTTGAAGAATTGTTTGCATGGCTGATACAGTATCTACAGAGATTATATGAGATAAAAATGGCATTTGTTTGACACAAAAAATGCATTTTATTCAGCTTTGGTTACAAAAGGGAAAAAGCAAAGTTTGTGCATGTGAGGAAAACAAATGAATAAAAGGTGCTTCCTTAAAAGAAAATCTTTTTTGTGGGGGGCATGGTTTTCCCTTTGAACATCTTTAAGGCACCGAACTTTTGGGACTGTAATGAGGGGGTGGAGTATCACACCTTGTTAAATTCAAATTGTTTCTGTTAGAGGAAGGGGGATTGCCCCCCCCCCCCCCCCCTAACCAGCCAATAACTCTCCAAACTACAGATTCGGTCAAATGACTTTGTTCGGTCAAATGACTTTGTCCAAATAGCGCTCTTACTAAATGTCGATCATTTTTTTCCACTTCACGTGATACTAAATTAAAAGACCCCTTCCCCCCAAATGCTGCTACTAAAGTGTCTTCTTCAGCGTCAAGCTCAAACTCTGCATACTGCAAAATTTGGAAATAATAAAACAATTTGTATTTGTGACTCTCTTCTCTTTCATGAAAAAAAATACTTATACCGTTTTTTATACGACACTTGTAATATTCTTGAATAGTTTCGAGTTGTGTATACATTACTTGTAATAGTTACATGTTTTTGTAATCGTATTTTAATACATAGAAAGTATAAATTAATAATTTTAAATTTGATTTTTTTGCTTAAGATTTCTAAAATAAAATTCTATTCAACAATTAAGCCTCACCGTTTTCTTATAAACTGTAGACATGATTAAATATTGAACCTTTTTCTTAAGCTTTGCAAGAAAAGAAATTTCCTTTACTCTGCAAAATTGACCTCTGAAAGTTCCGGTTTGCTTTTGTATGCTAAGACAAAATTGCAGAGGTAATTGACACTAACACGATGACACAATATGACATAGTAATGGGATACCTCTTAGAAACGTTCAAACAGCCTTTTGCCATTCAAAAGTGCAGCAACTCGACATGCCATAGATTTAATAAATTGCTGAAAGCCCTTCCAGAAATTGAGCAATGCTGCCTCTATGGGTGTTCATAATTATGAAATTCTTGCAGGTGAGGGATTGAGAGCAAGAACTGACTTCTAGATTACATCGATTAATTGTTCCATGAAATTACCGGAGGTGAAAGAAGTGACGAATCATTCACTAGAATTGTCTTGAATGTTCTTCAACCCAATAGAGAAGAGCTGTGAATTGGTCAACTTTCATCCATAAAAAGTTCAACTTTGTTTGATATGTGGTGATTGCTATACATATAAGCTAATTATTATCCTTCAAGTTGAAGGGTCCCTTTTGCTTGTTCGGTATGATACTCGGCTACTAACCATAAGATTGGGAGTTCGGACCTAGCTCTACCCGCTATTCATCCTAAAGAAATATGAAATCATTGAATGTCTATAAGTGTTCTAACATAATCAACATAACATAATAACATCATACAAGTGGTTTAACATAATCATTTTTAGTTAACGATTGGTTTAGTTGAAGCAAAGGACCCAGTCCATTGCATGCAAAAATAACCCATTCAGTTGTGGAGCCAACAACTGTTTTCACAGTTCCTGGAGGACAACTGGAATCCATGTGTAAACCCAACCGCATTCGAAAACTACTATCAGATCTTATAGTGCGAAAGTTCTCCATTACAACTGATATGTTCCCGAGCGCAAGAGAGGCACGATTTCATTTAGTAAGTTAATATACTTCAGTCGATTCTTTTGCAGATATAGCTTATTAAAACCTAATTTTCCTTCCTAACTGACACATCCTCCATATATCCCATAATGATTTCTGCGGTTGTTTCACATAGTGTTGTTTGTCTGCTAACACTGATATTTCTATGCACACATCGCTGGTAGGATTATTAAGTGTAAGACAGTCGGATACAGCATTGGCCATGGTGGGAGATTATGTCTGAAGTTTAATGTTATGAATATATTCTTGACATTTTCTTGATCTAGCAATGTTGAATTATCTAAAGATTTCGCAATGTAATGCCTCATGCGACTAGTTCCAAATACCATTCCAAGTTCCGAGTCTATTATTTACGTCATAAGGCTATATTCACATCAGAAATCGTTTCACATGAATCACCTGAATGCCTTGCCGTCTCATTGTCAATTTGTATATTTTGTAAGCTATATTTCTATTATCTATATATTTGTATATTGCTAACCCTTAATTTGTATTTTCTCAGCGCAATGTTATGAGGATATGTAGATTGAAAGTTCATACTTTGTTTTCACACTCTTATTAAATTCCACGGTAAAAAAAATCAGTAAATCAACTGTATTTCAATAGATGAACATTCTATTCTGTTTCCATGCCCAGATAGATTGATTTTCGGCATCATAAATATTAAATTCTACAACAAACTTTCTGCTCCCCAGGAAGTGCAAAAAAAAAAACTCAGCTATTGTCACTTTGGCGGAACATTTTCCTGGAAGCGATTTGCATTCTTCCCAGATGCTGAGTATCCGAGACAAATCGAATAAAAGAAGTTTTCGGTCTCTCTGGAAACACCGGAGATCACCAATCATCGTCGATCCCACGATGCATGGGAGGAAAAATGGGAAAAAGTGTCTGACTCCCTTTTTCAACTTGTGAAAGAAAGTCAAGACAGAAGTTCTCACTTCGAGAACTCTTATAAAATTTTAAAATTTCGTCCTTTTTTATATATAGAAGATACGAAAACGGTGTTTTCAATATACATATATCTGTGTGTGAGATTTAAAATTCTTCCATGCATATTGAATCGTATAATGTACGTACAAACTAATTCACAGTGGTTATTTTCCTGTGAAAATATTATATTCATTAAAGAATAAACTAACCATATGCATGTAAAAAAGGCTTCTTTAATATATTTTTAAATATTACTTGCTTTTTAACGCTTCTAATGGGTTCTTATTCCAAGCATCTGAGTATCTGTTTGACAAAAATTTCTTCAAGAGTTACGATTCTTCAAATTTTACAAGACTTTCTAGGATAAATCATAAGAAAAATGCAATTATTTCAGTTAAAGATATTCAACATTGTGCTTTTGAAAATATAATCACAAAAACTGTTTTATTCTACATAAGGACTAATGCAACTAATTCTACAAGCTGTCAACGAGTGGGGAACAGGAGACTGTTACAAACTCTTTTTTAATTTGCATCAAAAGAATGGAACAATATTTTCTTTAAAACCGAATTCGATGTAGAGTATAAAAGTAAACATCTTATATTTGAAAAAAAAAATTAATAAAGTTTCTGAAAACAGAAATTTAGTAAAACCTAAAAAATTATTTGACAAGGGGTGTGTTCTCATATATTATTTACATGAGCATCTATTTTGTATTCAGACTTTCGGAATTAATAAAAGAAGATAATAAATAATAATAAAGATTAAAATGAAATCTGCTATGCATATTTCAATGTATCATGTCATAACATCATTTCTTGAACGACCAAGCACCACGTGATCGTGCCAGTGAAACTATATTTTTATTCATTTTAATGGTTTCATCGCATGAGACTGTAGTATTGCAAAAAACTGTGTCTTGCATTGATTGTTTAAAAAAATATCAAATTTCCTATGTATTTCATTTCCTACAATGACGTGAACAAAATGGCATTTTTTCTAGGTTTTATTGGCTGTAGTCATTAACTTTTTATTGTTTTTTTTAAACCAAGCTTATATAAATGCAATGGCAACACGTTATAAAAAGCTAATTTGTTTTGAGATGCTCGTGCAGTTAATTACTTTTTTATTTTTCGCCTACGGATTTTTGTTGACGACAAATACCTCATCCCCAAAACAACATCATGTTCTGTCATGATAGTAAGAGGAAACTAAAATGATAGTAAGTAAGTAATGATAGTAAGAGGCATAGTAAAGGTAAATAGTATCAAGTTTAATGCTGTTAAAATGTGTTTTTTATGATATTAATTTTTTTTATAAAAAAATATATAATCATGAGTAAAAGGTTTGAATGAAATTGTAGGTAAGCAATATTCCAGGGTAAACCAGCTAGCCGTAGTTATAATAAAACTGAAGTTTAATCTTAAGTTTAATCTTAAAACTGAAGTTAATTATTAAGGCATCAATGATTTTTAATACGAATTCTGTTGTAAAAATATAGACAACTTATTTTATTCGAATAATAAACAAATATTTTGAAATTTCTGAACTTTAGTTATGCTGACTAAAGCATGGGAGATAAAATGGAGGAAAACAAACAATATTTCGTAAGAAGTAGAATAAAAAATCAATTGTTTTGAGATTGCCTGTGTCCTCTCGACTTCTGATAACCCTTCAGATTTTTAAAAGTGAAAAAAGCCGAATAGATTAAAAACTGAATTGGTTTAAGATAAGAAAAATCATGCCAGGTGTTTTTAGTTCAAATTTCCCTGGAGCTTGCATTGCTCGTAGCTAAGCAACGCTGATTTGAAATTACTTACCAATGGGGTTTAAGTTTTGCTCTCAATACATAGAGATATGTCGTATTTTGCACCCGAAACTACTTTTGTGGGATGTTCAATTTTGCACTCAGTCTAAATGTGCCGAGTGCAAAATTGACATATAAGAGCCTCAATCTGTCCGATTGAGCATAAGTTTTCTTTGATATTTGAAAAATCAATTCCTTCTCTCTTATCATTTTGGTAAGTTAATACTTTATTTTCATACGTTGTCGAAATTTTACAAATTCAGACAAATGATATAAAAGGAGAGCAATTTTAAAAGAACTTATTTATAAACGCTTAAGAAAGAAAACATTTTAATAAATTTTTTTCGAATTATTAATTTTTAAATTATAGTAAATCATCATGACAAAAAATGTTTTAAATATCTCACAGCTGCATTAAACCAATCTATAAAATTAAATTTTAAACACGATTAAAATGAAATCTGCTACGCATATTTCAATGTATCATGTCAGAACATGATTTCTTGAACAGGTGCTCGTGAAAGTTAAGTTACAATTTTTATTCATTTTAATTGCTTTATTAAATGAGTAGCATTAAGCAAACGATCAAAAAAAACTTTGTCTGGCCTTTATTGTTTAAAAAAATATCACATTTCAAATTAATTTCATTTCATATAATCACGTGCTCAAAATGACATTTTTCTAGGTTTTATTTGCTGTAGTCATTAATTTTTTTAAAAAATCAGGTATTTTGTAAATGCAATGACAAGACGCTATTAAAAGCTGAATTTTTGAAATGCTCGTGCAGATAGTAAAATTTTCATTATTTGCCTACTGATTTTATTTGACGCCAAAAACCTCACCCCAAAAACAACATCTCGTTCTGGCAGGACAATTAATAAATTTTTTCTGTCTTATCATTTTGGTAAGTTAATACTGTTCTTTACGTACGTGGTCGAAATCTTCCAAATTGAGACAGATGATACAAAATGAAAGACATAAAAAAAACACTTATTTATTAATGTTCAAGAAAGAAATTTTTTTAAATAAATTATTTTTGAGTTATTAATTTTTAAATTTTAATATATCACTATTAATATCATAGAAAAGTATTTTAATTTCTTTTATGCTGGAGGGAATCAATGTGTGAAAATAATTGTTAAATTAATATATATATTAAATTCTAAAGACATCAAAACAGACTATTATCATCAAAAATAAACAAATTTTAAAATGTCATAAATTTAATATACGGCAATCTATTAATAGTTCCATCTTAAAGTTGAAAAAAAACCTCAAGAATTAAATTAAAGTATATAATAAAATCATTGACGGTTCAGATTCACAATATTTAGAAATATACAAACAGCGTTTACAACACTAAGTTATAAAATTTTCCTTATTCTTTATTGAATGATTAAGAAAAGGACTTCAAAAATCTATATTTATTATATTAAAAAACACTCAAATATTTATTACCCAATACTTTATTATTTTAAATTAAAAAATACTCCAAAACCGTGGGATTTGTATACACAATTTTATTTTGTTTAGTTCACATTTTTGAAAATGTCACACTTCTGCAGCTGATTTTTTAACTCATTTAATGGTATTCTAGATTTTAAAATGTACACATATATCTGCTAATGATAGAAATTTTAACATTTTCAGAATTTATAAATCAGTTGAATTGTTAATGCAATAGCATTTTGACTTCATCATAGTTTCATTTCCCGATGGTACATTAAATCAGTATATTGCTCTGAAAATTTCTTACAAATTCTCCTATTAAGGTTTTATTTTCCTCCTCATTCATGCAATGTGGAGAGAATGTTGCCATGTCAGGAGTTATCCTTGTCATCTGACCGTTGTTCAAAATAATGAGATCCATCCCCAAATAGTCCTAATGCTGCTTTACAACGGGACGTTAATGTAACAAAAATCAAAACTCCTTTAGTGGGTCTTTGGTAAGGCAATAAATTACTTTTATAACATTAGCAAATAATATTTACTGTATAGATTTTTAGAATCGATCTAAAAATCTGTATAGGAATAATGGAATGAAATATGGACTTTTAGAATGGATCTAAATTTTTTTATGAATCTACTAAAATACTTTCCTGAAATACTGAATTTCAATAATGTATTTTGAGTAATTTTATTTACAGCTATCGGAAGGTATAAACGGAGAGACGGTCAAAATTTAGGCATATTTGGTTTAAAATCTGAGCAGAATCTATACTTTGGATGTTAAATATTTGCACTAAATTTTATATGCCTTTGCTCTTTGGATTTATATGGCTCAGTTTTAAACGAAAAGCCAAACAAATCTGTAATAAGTTCACATGTCAAATTCCACCCGTCTAGCTTAAAGCATTTTCAAATTATCGTGTTAATGGACAGATAGACAGACCTAAGATCAAAAAGTGATTTAACTCTGAGAGATCTTAAACATGTAGTTTCTACAAAATCTGGAGTAAAAATTTTTCAGCGATTATAATTTTTGTTTATGTTTCGCATTCCAGAAAGAAGAATAAATGTATTAACAGATAATTAAAATTATTAATTAAATTAATAGGTAATGGATAATGAAAAGAATACGATGATTTTTTCAATGCTAGTAGCATTCATGAAACTATTTCTATTATTTCATTGATGTTCGGAATAATAAAATTTACCACAAGTTTGTCAGGTATTCTTCCTACTAATAGTTCACATTCTTCCTATATAAATATTATCCAAATTTTCTATAGTTATTGAAATGCTTTCTTTTCATCCACTCAAGTTCAAATACGATTTTTAAAAATCAGTAGTGGATGACACTTGAAATTCAAACAGTTTTTTTTCTAATATTAACTCATTCATTAAATTTAATTAATTTTCAATACTTTAAATTGTGTTTTAGTAACTTGTAATAAAAATTAAAATCTATAGGCATCAGACCAATCGATGTAACGCAAAGATAACAGTATTTTTCACTTGATAGTGAAGAATATGATTTTAATTCCCGCAAAAGTCAATAATTTTATGATAAATTATTGTTTTAAGTATTCGTTTTATCAAAATAATTTTAGAGAATGAGTTAGCAGTTGTGGTTCAGTAGTTAGAAGGGAGGATTTTCTGAAGAAAGAAAATCAAGTAATTTCTAATCTTTAAGTTCAATTACGATTTCAAACCTCAAAATCTTTGTCAAAAATTTTTGTCACTTCTCCTACCTAACCTTAAAATTGAGTTATGTATCGAGAAGGAGAATGGAAAATTTCAATAAAATTCGCTTTCTATTTTGCCATTTAATGTTGTGATTCTAACACATATACATACGCATATACATATTTATATTAATTGTAATTATTTACTGAAAAGAAATGAAAATAAAAATTTTCTTTGCTGACATAAATAGGAATTGACTTAAATTTACTTTTAATTGTTGATTAGAATGTTATAAAACTATTTAAAATTGAATATTAGTTAGCCAGTTTCCGTATTTATATAGGTATAATTTAGTAATTTCAAAAGTGGGGCAATCTTTAAACAAATAGGAAAAATAAAGAGTCTGAATTTTTGCAATCCGAAACTTTAAAAAAAATGAAAGTTTCTTCTCGAATTTAAAATTTCCGAAGTCCCTTTGATCATTTCTGCTTTATTCTTGATTAGAAATATGCAATTAATTGTGATTGCAGAAAGCGTTGAATTTTTCATTTTAGATTAAAATTGAAATATAAGAATCATTATATAATCTGAGGCATTAACTCTTAACGCCATTCTTAGAATTTTTTAATTTCTTAAATTCATTGCTATTATTAAAGAATGAAAAATGTTTCATAGAAATGTGTGCCGTAACGAAAACCACTTAAAAAATTAGGCTTGGAAATATTCATTTCCTGTTAGTATGGATGGAGTTTTTTTCATTCTGTTTCTTAGATAAATTACAGAAAAAAATTATGAAAACTTTTAATCAAAGGGATTATTATCATTCACCGAATTGTGATTTTTACCCTTACAATAAGGTGTTCAGTTCATTCGATAATTAAATTAGAATTAAGACGATTAAATTTTTATTTCTAATTACTTCCCTAGACATACTTTCAAAAATCAAGAATTTTAATGATTGTATTTTTCCAGGTAAATTATCCTAAAAATGCCTTGTGGACAAATTGGATCTAACTACTGTTGCGGAAAAAACCAGTGCTGCGACATTGCGTCTCCAGCGCAACACACTGATTGTTCCAGATGCTGTCCTGCTTCTCCTCCTCAGGTCAGGGACAAACACCAGTGCGATAGATGTCCTCGCCGTCAACGGAACTACCAGAATCGTTGCTGTTGCGTCTGCGTCTGCGTCAAGTGTTGCGATCCGCAATATTGTTGAATTTATAATCATGTTGCTGGATATGATTTTCCTTATTTTATTTTATGATGAACAATTGTGATTCCGGTTAATCTTTAATTTCTCTAAAATAAGAATAATGATTTCAGAAGTGTGCGAATTAAGATTTGTGCCAAATTAAATGCTCATAATGATTTAATCTTTGTTAAAAGAAGTAATTTTTTCTTTAATTTTTCTCAACATGTGAAGAAAAATATTCAAATAAATTATGTTATATTATAATACTGTGTTTTCTTGTTGTGTGAAACTAACACAAAAATTTCAAACAATAATTACTTTTTATTTGATAGCATTAATTGTTTTTTTTCTCCAAAAAAGAACAAATACTCTTCTGTTTCAACTAAAAGGCATGATTGAATATGAAAAATATTCAAGATAATTTCAAAAATATATCCTCTAATTTCAACCCTTTCCTTCAGTCTATAAAAAGTTAGAATCAACAGTTTTCTCCACTTTCAAAACTGTTAACATGTCTTATAATTATGATATAAGAGTTTATTTATGTTTAATAACTAAACTTAGGTTTTATAAACAAAATAGTAAGTGAAATAACTCCCTCTTTCCAATGTTTTTACAGAAATGTGTAATTATATAAAAGATCAATGCCATAAGATAAGAATAAAAAAACATTTCAAAACCTGAAATAGTTCTTATAGCAGAATGACCTTAAAATTTGCCCTGTGTTTTTGCCAAATTATCAATATTAAACAAACACATACAAAACTTAATATGGTTGTAATAAGCCTAAAAGTAATTACTCAAACCTTTCAAAATAGACTTTTATCAGTTTATTAAGTGATATACATTTCATTCTTGCATAAGTTTCCTATTATTTAGTTATTATTTTTCCCCCTTTAGGTTTTGTGATATACACAGAATATATCACTGTGTATATTACAGAATATTTAATCATTTTTTTGAAATAAACATTTTATTAAATTTATAGATAAAAGATAACTAAATACTCAAAATAAGAAAATATTATATTAAGTGCACAACATTTTAAAATTTTAATACAGAATGGCTCAAACTGTATTTAAACATCTTATGTTTATAAGTTTGAATATCTCTAATATAATGAATATGAATGCTTATGTGCTTATGCTTAAGCTTATCATCACTTTAGAGAACTTGATTTACAAATACAAAATTTGTCCGACTTTTTGGCCCAGAGGTAGCTTGTCTTCCTTGTGTTCTGGGAGTCCCGGCTTAGGTATGGTTGTTCTTCTATGTGCTGTTTGTGAGATGTGTGACTGTGCCCCCCCTGTAAAAAGGGGCTGTGTAAGCAAATGTGCTGAGTGTGCAGAAGTCGTACTCTTGGCCCTAGTTGGCGCTACTTCAAAAAGAAAAGAGAGAGAGAGAGAGACGCTCCTTTCGGCTTAAATCTGTTGCTGTGTCAACGGTGGGCTTGTCCATAGGCGAATGCCATAAGTAACAACAACAATACCGAATTTGACACTTCCGTACTTTAGAGGGTGAGAATGTGTAACTCGGAGCGATTGTTTATTTCATTCTAAATAAACAAACCACAGAAGTGTTATATTAGTTTTTTTATTATTATATATTATGGAAATCCTTATTATAATGCAAAAATTCATCAACATTTTTCTTTCAATAAGTTGTTAAAGAATAGTATGCACTTATAAATAGCAGGTTTTATTTGTATTTGTCATTAAACAGATGTTGTATTTCAGCAGTTTGAGCTATAATAAAGAAAGAGTTTGAAATTTAGTCAAAAAAATAGATATTTTCTTGAATTAAGATCTATAAATACGGGAATCTACATAGTCAGCTGTTTTTAAAGTAGTTTCAAAAATACATCATTTTCTGATAATTTACATGCAAAAAAAATTCTGAAAATTTTACCGTACAAAGATATTTTAGTTCGATTTTTAAACAAAAATAAAATTATTAATATTTAAAAAGTATTTTCACTTTCTAAACTCACTTATGAATATTCTCATCTGCAACAAAGAAGGCGTAATTTACATTTATGTATACATAACATGCTATATATCTTTTATTTATATTAAATTCAAAGGATTACTTTAAATTACAGAGAAATAATGCGAATTTAACTCTATTATTTATAGTCAATTAAATGTATCACTACAAATATACTTCTGTATGTATTGCTAAATATACTTATTCAATAATTTGTCAAAATATAATAATATATTATAGAAAAAAATTATATCCTAAAAAATTTCATTCTTAAAATTTTGAAAAAAATATGAGATGTGATTTTGTGATAAAATAATAATTCAATAAAACATTTTTAGTGGTTTATATGTACTTACTATAGGGATAAAATTAAAATCTTCTACCTTTTAAATTAAAAATCTAATTAAAAGTTTTAAAAAGTTGTAATTAATATCTCCAGAAAATAATTACATTCAAATAGGGAGACTCTTGGTATATTAGTTTGTCTTAACATGCACAAGCATTGTGTCTTAAAATGAACAACGATTGTGTCTTAAAATGAACAAGAATTGTGTCTTAAAACGAACAACCATTGTGTCTTAAAATGAACAAACATTGTGCCTTAAAATAAACAAGCATTGTGAAACTATACCATGGTTTGTATTGAACGATTTTTAAATCCTACAGCTTGCAGATTGTATGCTAACCTATAAGTCTTAACATAACTAAACAGCAATTTCCCATCTAGCGCAACACTACATTCATATACAAACTTTAATATAGAAACTATATGACGTAAATTTAACGAGGCGTAAATTCCAGATGCTTTATGAGGTGTAAGTTACCCCTTGTTCTTTGAGAAAATGAATGCATTTTAGGTGACTTAGCAGTTTCGTTTTTTACCTGGGTAAACAGAATCGTCAGTACGATAAAAAAGAATTTCCATGTGCAGTAGTTAATTATTGGTAACTGTCATATCAAATATAAAAAATAAGAAAAAAAAAACCAATACAAATTTCCTGAATCATAATGACCCTTGAAAAAAGTCTTCAAGATTCGTTGTATTTTTCCTTTTGATCTTGAATTTTACTTCAAACTTAATTCTTATCGCTTATTTAGTTTAATTATTGGTATTTATTCTCAAATAAAGCTATATTCTTACAATACTGATTCATTAATAAGTTTAACTTTCATCATTTAACGAATCACTCCAATTATATGCTGATGGAATTCAAATACAAGATTATAATCCAAATGATATACCAATTGAATTCAAATTAGTATTTAAATCATTCCAATCAAACTCTATACCAATATCAGAATTAAACTTTAACTATTCAGTTAAATTATATAAACTATCAAGGGTTATTAGAATATTTTTCAATTATTCAAGCCCACAGTAAATGTATTCAAGAAAATAAAATAGAAATCTAATTTTATGTCATGATTAGAATAAAAGTAATTTCTGTCTTATAGATCATTAACTTCATATTATCAATAAGGGAACTAGTACAATATAATGCTGTGATTTGATGTTAATAGTGACAAAAACAGGAATGCAAATTAGCTGCTGAGCGACCACAAGTCAAATGGCAACAGCTTGAAGAATTTTCCGCCAAACTTAACCTAAGTTATACAAGTTTAGTTGTAAAAGTTCAGCTTAATGACGCAGTCCATATCAAAATTACTATACTATATCATTATTCTTTATAAAGAGAAGTGTAATGGCTTTCAGAAAAGGTAATTTGGCTTTATATTTTACCATTTTATTAACAAAAAGTGTGATTGTCCTTAAACGATTTCCTTACAAAACAAAGTGGAAAATAAAAGATATTTTGATATATATATATATAACCTAAGGTTAGTTCTTGAAATTAATTAAATGTTCAAATAACAATAATCAACACTTAATATTTAATTTTTAAGAATAAAAGCAGATGAAATAAGATTATGCACAGTTGAATACTTTTGAGATGTTGATTGATAACAATATTAAATTCAATGGCAAATTAATTACGAAAAAAGAACCAATCAGAGGAACATTTTGTACTCTTTAATTTGATATAAGAATGTAATATTTGAAATTGAGGAGTTTTTAAGATATTCTAGAAAGAATAAAATGGTTACCAGCAAATATCGCTGCAACATCGGTAATTGGTACCAATGATTGCAGAAGGTGTTAAACATTTCAAAAGATTCATTCTAATAGGTGATAGCAAGTAAT
The DNA here is from genome assembly GCA_026289955.1 of Argiope argentata. Classification (NCBI taxonomy): domain Eukaryota; kingdom Metazoa; phylum Arthropoda; class Arachnida; order Araneae; family Araneidae; genus Argiope; species Argiope argentata. Next base: position 487,049 of record JAOUZG010022297.1, read on the forward strand.
CTTTATTTGGTGAAAATCGTAAAATTGAAATCGATAAATCAATGAGTATGGTTCAGAAAATGGTACTATGAATGCAAGGATTAGAAACGATATAGTCTAAAAGAAGACTTCTTGTACGTACATTTTCCACGAGTTTGAAAGAAAAAAAAACAGTGAGCAAGTATTCATTAACCAACAATGTAGAATTGACAGTCGATATATATATACCATTTCGTGATTTTTAGTGATGAAAAAAGGATCATGATTCAGGTGTATCATCAGTATTTGTCACTATAAGTGTTATTTCGATAAACTTCTTTCTTAAACAATGTCATATTTCAGAAATGACGAATATACGGATATGCACTTAGTTTACGTCGAATGAATACCTAGAACAAAGAATGTACCAAGTACAATACCCAAGAGGGTGCTGTCTGTATTATATAACGTTGGCAACATCTACTTACTTTCTTGTGTAGGACGTATGGTAAAAATATGGTAATCGTCAAAAAATTCGCACTTGTATTTATAAAAAATATTCATATTTTATATATATCTGAATACTTAAATTCTAGTTTTAGAAAATACCAGTCTGTCTTTCTGTGATAAATATTTCAAAAACGCTTTAAACTAGATGGGTGAAATTTGATACATAGGCATAAAACCAAATTTGTATGCATAAACCAAATTACATTTTCTTTATATCTGTTCAGGAAAGGTCAGTCTGTCCATGATCAGTCAGATTGAATATAATTTAGCACAACACCAAATGAAGAGATAAAATTCGAAATGCAGATTTAACACCTTCAGTATATCCAATAATGGGCACATTTCGTGATTTAAATACTCCAAAAAATTACCAAATCCAAAGAAATGAAGATACTAGAATTCTAAAGAAAGAAATTGAAGAATGAAAATGAAAATACATTAAACAGAAAATATTCCCATTTCGTGATCTTTAGTGATGAAAAAAGGATCATGATTCCGGTGTATCATCAGTATTTGTAACTATAAGTGTCATTCCTTATCAAGTATGTCATTATTTTGCCAATTGATTTAAATTATGCAAATCTTCAAATTTTAATCATATTATAGAATATTCCAAATTCTTCAAATATTGTCTTTATTCTCCAATTTTTTATCATGTCAGAGCGTGTTAGTTGTTTTGGGGATGAGGTTTTTGACGTCAACAAAAATCCGTAGGCGAAATATTAAAAATTTTATCTGTACAAGCATCTAAGAAAATGGACTTTTAATAATGTGTTACCATTACAGTTACAAAAATCCTGATTAAAAAATATAAGTTAATGATTACAACAAATAAAGCCTATAAAAATGTCATTGATAATGTGCAGGTGATTATATGAAAGGAAATAAATAGGAAATGTGATATTTTTATTAAAAAAATAAATGCGTGACAAAGTTATTTTTTATCGTTTGCAATCCTAAAGTGACTCATTCAATGAAACAATTGAAATGAATTAAAATATAATTTAACTCGCACGTGTAAGTGGTACTTGGTCGTTTAAGAAACGATGTTCTGATATGATACATTGAAACATGTATAGTAGATCTTATTTTAGTCTTTTATTTACCTTTCCTAATATTAATTTGAATAATATTTTGGATTAACTGAATAATCAAACACTAGATAACTCAGCTTACAATATTTCTTCTACAGAAAATTAAGTTTTCAGAGAAATTTCAAATATATCTTTCAAATCTTTATTATTCTATCGCTTTGGTTGCTTAGATACTTTGGTCACACTGACAAGAAATATTTATATTAGATGTCACACGATATTATGTTTGCCAATAAACTATGATGTTGGGGAAATTTAAGAGGAAATTTTATAACTATTTCCTATTAGTATGCATGAACAAAGCCAGCTATCATGTATTTTACCTTTCTCTTCACGTATTCTTAATATCACTATCTTGGGTAGTAAACATCAACCTTTATTAACTTTGGGAACACCATGTGTAATTGTTTCAATTTATATTTAAACTATGAAGTTGGTATTTTAGTAAAAGTTAATTACGCAATTAAGATGCTTGGAGAAAAAAAATATGGCAATTTTGAAAATATAAGTGTTTTTTTTTTTTCATTGAAAAACTAGATTCAAATATACTCTTTATAGCATTATTTAGTAATGATCCTTCAAAACAAAGTCGAAAGTAAAAAGAGAACCAAAAGATGCTATAGAGAAAATAATTTATTTTTGCTGTCTTTTATGTAAACAAGCTGTTTCAAAATATAATGGAAGCTTTTTGAACTGTTTGATATAGATTTTTCCTAATCCTATATTATGATTTTCACAATAGTAGCTAATTAATAATAATAATAATACAGCACCAATAACAACAATACTACTACTACTAATAATAATAATTGTATAATAATGTGAATAATAATAATTAGACAGAAATATAAGATTCTTGCTTTAACTCCATATATTAAGCTTTAGCCATGTAGCTCAAAGGCGTTTCACTTACAGATTTAATGAGGGGAGGGGTTGGATTCAAAGGGAATTGAAAAAATAAAATTGAACAAAAATTAGAGTTACAATTAAAAAAAATATGTTAAATTTTTTCTGTGCCCTTAGTATACAACAATTTTTTTTAAAAAAGTTAGAAAAGTATAGACGCACAATTAAAAGTTTATTGTTTCTTGCAGAGAAATGTTATTTCTCGGAATGACGAGTAGTGAATACAAACTGGATAAATAATATCCTTTTATTTTAGGATGGCATTCAACTTTCATAGATGAAAGAACGAAGAAAATTTTATTTTACCATTTGGTAACTTTAGAAGATCTTGTTAAATTCATATTTTTCATAATTCATATTTTTTCATTTTTTTACTAACTTTTGTCTATATTTTTAGACGCATCAGAATTTTTAAAATTTATTCCAGTTTTCATTATTCAAGTGACAAAATAAGTCAAACTGTATCAAAGTAGAATTTTTACTTGTTATTCAGTTGTCTTTCCAATTTTTTATTTAGGGGCTCTTAGAAATTTTTTTATCATGTCAGAGCATAATGTTGTTTAGGGAATGAGGTTAGTGGTGGTAACAAAAATCCGTAGGCAAAAAATAAACATTTTATTATCTACACGAGCATCTCAAAAAATCAGATTTTAGTAATGTCACGTTATCCCATTTGCAAAAGCTTTAACTGAAAAACCTAATTTAATGAATACCACAAATAAAACCTTAAAAAATGCAATTTTGAGAGTGTGATTATATGAAATGAAAGAAATAGGAAATGTGATATTTTTTAACAAAGTTTTTTTGGATCGTTTGCAATACTAAAGTGTCTCATTCAATGAAACAATTAAAATGAATAAAAATACAATTTAACTTGCACGAGCACATGGTGTTTGGCCGTTCAAGAAATGATGTTCTGACATGATACATTGAAGTATGCTTAGAAGATTTCATTTTAATCTTTTATTATCTTTTTTTTTAGAAATTGTTATTTATTAAACAATTTACTTCTTGGGGGGGGGGTATTTCTTCTATATTTTTCTGAAAAGAATTTCTCTGTTTTCAGTAAAAAATAATTATGTCTTTTGTCTTTCAATTAATCTTTTATCAGAATTTGTCATAGCATAATCTTCTGTTTTTAATAATTCTCATTTAAATAAATTAATACTATTACTGATATAAGTCTTGTAAAATATTAAATTAAGTACTTAAAATTATAATCTTGAACAGAAATAGCATTGCCCAGAAAGGTTTTATTTCCCTCTTGCACTTCTGTGTTTAAGTCTTTTGGCAATATTTAATCATTTCTGCGCTAATGAAATTATGTAAACTCTAATAAATCACTTGCTCAACAGGAAACTAAAAATCTTATTAAAATAGCCTCATTATAAAAAAAGACATTTATCTGATTACCGAAAAGTAAAAAAAGGCTTCTAAATTATGATTCTTTTGAATCTGTTTAAAATTCCAAATCCATTCACTCAGTTCTCTAATAGTAATACTTTATAAATTTGGTTCGGAAAAATAATATTACTGTAAACATAAATCAATATTATGAGTGCTGGGAAAATGGCACTTTTAATAAAAGTTTGCTTTTGTTTTTCAGACAAAGTTGTTTTAAATGCTTTCGGATAGTTTAGAAACAATACATTCGCTTAAAATTATCGAAAAAGGAAAATTGCAAACGATAAATGCGAACGCTGCTGTTAGTTAAAGTGAAAACTTATAATTTTTAAGAAAAATAAATTTAAATAAGATTTTAATTTGTGGTAGATATTCATGTTTAATAGTATTCGGAAACTATTACTAAACGATGAAAATATTTTCTATTCTAAATGTTAAAAGATTGATAGTTTTGGTTATAAGAACTCCAAACTCTTTAAACTTTTTTCGAATTGATTGATAAATTTTGCTGAATCGATTTCATTCACCTAGCTATATATTTTCTGGTAAATTGGATTGTCAGATTCTTATAACGAGTTTTAAATTGAAATCGATTCTTTAAACCATCAGCCGTAACCACTTTAAACAGAGATAAAAAAAAAGTCGTTAAATCTTTTGCTGAAGTTCTCATTTCATATTTTCAACTTTTGACAAATCCTGTCTTCGAAAAATTTTCAGAAATGAAATATTCACCTTCTAGGCCATTTTACTGAGATGAAATATATTTATTTATGTTCCAAAAACTGAAAACTGGAGAAAATGGAATTTGAAAGATAAGAAAATAAAAAGAAATTCATTCATTTAAAGAGCTAAAATTTATTTTTCACAATAGAAAAACGAATTTTTATGGAATTTCCCAATGAAATATATGAGAGTTCAAATTAGATATTTTTTTATCCTTGTAAGATAATTAATATATAATTAGGTAAACATACAATTTTTAAAATCAGAACAGACAAAAAATAATCGCGTTGAATAATAATCGGAATAAAGAGATAACACTTGAATATTCAATGGAATTTCAAAACTGTCAAAACAAATAAAAGAAAGCTGAGGAATTATTGACATATGCACCAAGTGTGGGTTATCTTTGCCGATATTGAGTATCGAATATAGAATTTTTCAATGACGAAATAAAAGAAGTAACATTATTCATTTATGGGCATTTCTTAAATAATAGTTTGGAGAAGAAAGGTCACATTAGATGTAGAAAAAATACTGTAGAACCTAGCTTAATAAGTATAAATATTTCACAAATTTTACTTTCAATGTGAAACATTTGTTAAAAGAAGAAGATGTATCCGTAGGCAATCTTTTAATGTTGAAATGAACGAAGTAACATTATACATTTATGAAAATTTCTTAAATAACAGTTTGGAGAAGAAAGGTGACATTAGATGTAGAAAAAGGATAGTAGAACTCAGTTTTATGCTTAATGAGCATAAAACTTTCACTAATTTTACTTTCAATGTGAAACATTTGTTAAGAGAAGCAGATGTAACCATGCGCTATCTTTCAAAATATATATATATTTATGAACGAAGTATCGTTATTCATTTATGGGCATTTCCTAAATAATAGTTTGGAGAAGAAAGGTGGCATTAAATGTAGAAGGAAAATAGTAGAATACCATTTAATAAACTTAAATATTTCTCGAATCGTACTCTCAATTTGAAACATTCGAAATTTCGAAGGAAAAGAATTTTTGAACAAATTTAGATACTGTGCAAAACCCGACCTAGCCAGAGGCAACGCGAGAAACTAAATGGAACTTGCCGAAGAGCAAACCCTCTTAACGCAAAGTAACAAACCACACTTGATGACATTGGACCTTTGCAAACAATAAAGAGTTTTTTAGAGAAAATGCATATTGGTACAGAAAAAGGAAAAAAAAATACTATATTTTACATAACAAATTAAGTTGTAAAACATTAAAAATGCATAAAAACGTTAAACGAGTTAAACATTAAACTTTTTACTTAAGACGAGTGCTAATTATAAATGATTTGCCAAAATGTCTCTAATGGAAGATTTAATGACTAGAAGTTCTTTAACTTCAAGACTCTCTCTCTCTCTCTCTCTCTGTGTGTGTGTGGTTTAAAATTGTTTCTTTATTTCTATGTTACAGATTTTAACTTCTACATTTGAAAGATTGTATTGTGATTTATATTGAATCCTTCAAACTAGTAAATCACAAAAGAGAGAAAAATTCTGTATCAAATCAAATAAAAAGCTACTATTGCTTTAATTAAAATTTTTGTTTGCATAAACAGATACAAAGCAAATCTGTATCCATAATATCGTTTGTTTCTTTCATCACTTGTCTTATTTAATGGAATAATAGTATATAAAAATTTAGAAATAAATAAAAACAATTTCAGCAGAAAACACGCATGGTGGCTTTTACATCAAAATTCAAATAATATTCTTTATTATTTCAACTTTCTGTGCTTGATATAAACCAATAATTGTTCTATGCTCGATGATAGGGGGAAATCTACCAATTGCTACTATTTCATAGTTTTTAAAAAATTAACTATTCCATTTCAATATTAAAATATTTGACGCCTATTTTAGAAAACTTTTATAACAGCCGATTTTGAATCACATTGGCTTAGAAGAAAATTCGAAATCTGTTCGTGGATGTTAAAGGAAACGTTCAACAGTCTCAATAATATATACTTACACTTTAATTCATGTAGATACACCACATGCAAGCAAAACTAAAACGTACATAAAAGTAAAATTTAAAATAAACAGTATCATTTAAGCAGCAGATCTCTATTTAACAATCGGGAAGGCACAAAGTGTATAGAATTAACGCAATCACTCTATGTTGACTCGACTCACAACTACTGATATGTTTCTAGAGTTTTTGTAATTTTTGCTACTGGTAAAAGAAGATTCAAGAACAAATGCCATCATAATTCAGTGCTACTGGTGATACTTCCAAGGTTCTTGAATATTCTAGATTTTTTGTGTTTTAGCCAAATTACTCGCTAAGGCTAAAGGCTATTTATTCAGCATACTTCGTTAATTATTTTCAATATTAACTGATGTTTTGAACAAGAAAGCAATATTACATACAGACTTACAACAATACATACTGGTGAATTATTGCAAAGAGAAAGAAACTGTGTCAAACAGAAGCAAAATATACAATTAATTTCTTTAAAAAATATCGTTTACAGAAATTGATACTAAAATTATCCATAAAGTATCCTTCATTTCCTTAGTTATCAGGTCAGATCATGATGTTATTTTGGGAATAAGATTTGTGGCGTCAACAAATATCTGTAGTCGAAAAAAAACATGGGAGAAAAATAAAACAATCCGTAGGCGAACAATTTAAATTTTATTGCATTTACAAAAGCTCAGAATTAAAAAAAATAATGATGACTTCAGCAAAATAAACCTAGAAAAATGTCATTTTAAGCCCGTGATTATATGAAATGAAATAAGAAGGAAAGTTTTTTTTAAACAATCAATGGGAGACAAAGTTTTTTTTGGATCGTTTGCAATACTAAAGTGATACATTCAATGAAACAATTCAAACGAATAAAAACATAATTTAACTTGCACGATCACGTGGGGCTTGGCCGTTCAAGAAATGATCTTCTGACATGATACATTGAAATGTGCATAGCAGATTTCATTTTAATCTTTTTTGTTTGTTACTTTCTTAATGGAATTTTCTTAAAGTTAACTAAATGAAAATGTAAAAAAATATTTAAAGCGTTCGTTTTTTTCTTCAACAAGTTGATTAAAAAATTAATAAAGCTCTTAGTTTTAGCTTTCTAAATTCGTCGAGAATAAGTCGAGAATTTTGCTGAACAGAGTGATCCCAAAAGAAAAGAAAGGATGATTGTTATTGCCCGTGGTAGTGATCATCACACTACGTGACAAGAATGGTAAACTAAATCATCTCTTGTCTTGGCCTTGTAACTTGCAAGGAAACAGTTATGGGATTTCCTCTTAAGTTTCCCCAACATCATATTTTGTGGGTAAACATAATATACAGTCACATCTAGTATAAATACTTCTTGTTAGTTTAATAAAGCATTTGGGCTAGCAAATCTCAATAATAATAAATTCTTTGAAGAGATCATTAAATATTCTTGTATATGATTTAAATGAATTTCTTGAATATAATTAAAGAAGAATATTTGAAGAATACAATTTTTATTTTTCAAGATAAGATTGATAGTAAAAATATTTGTGATTTTAACCAATCCACTTAACCCAAACTAATATGTGGATGTATAGTGAATAAGTAGTAAAAAAGGAAAAAAAAAAGACTAAAATGAAATCTGCTATGTATATTTCAATGTATCATGTCAAAAAATAATGTCTTGAACGGCCAAGTTCAATTATATTTTTATTCCTTTTAATTATTTCATAGAATTAGTCACTTTAATATTGCAAACGATCCAAAAAACTTTGTCTCGCATTTATTGTTTAAAAAATTATCACATTTCCTATTTATTTCATTTCATATAATCGCGCGCTCAAAATGATATTTTTCTAGGTTTTATTTGCTGTATTCATTAACTTATTTTTTAATCAGGACTTTTGTAAATGCAAGGTCATCGCGTTATTAAAAGCTGATTTTTTGAGATGCTTGTGCAAATAATAAAATTTTTATTTTTTGCCTACGGATTTTTGTTGACTCCACAAACCTCCTTCTTAAAACAATATCAATTTCTGACATTATAATAATGATTTTCCGGAATTTTTAATGAACTAGTTAAAGCTATACGACCAAAAATAATCGAATCATTCATTTTTAAGCAATGACATTTTTCTGTCTATAAAACTGATATTTTTATCTTATAACTTTAAACGAGTAATCCTTGTATGTATATAAATTTAATTAGTATCTCGGAAACGGTTCAAAAGATGCGGATTAAATTTTATAGATAAAATTTTACTTAATCTAAATACCTGTTTTCTAATGAAATGCAAATTGTCTTTATTAAAGTTCCGCGATTTTCTGCAAAAACCTAACAGTAAAATGGTCTGAACAACATGAATAACGTGTGTGCTAACGGATCCTTAGTGTGAAACGCGCTCTTTACTTGTTTTTTTATCATGTAAAAAAAACATGATGTTGTTTTTGAGAAGAAGTTTTTGTCATTAACAAAAATCCGTAGACTAAAAGTATAAATTTTAATCTGAGATTTTTAAAAATTAAAATTTAATTAAATTTTTATTATCAGCCCGAAAAATTAAAATTTTATTATCTGCACGAGCATCTAAAAAAATCAACTCTTAATAATGCGTTGCCATTGCTGTTACAAAAGCTCTGATTTTAAAAAAATATGTTAATTACTACAGAAAATAAAACCTAGGAAAATGTCATTTTGAGCAAGTGATTATGTGAAAAGAAAAAAATAGGAAATGCGATATTTTTTTAACAATAAATGCGAGACAAAATTTTTTGGGCCGTTTGCAATACTAAAGTGACTCATTCGATGAAACGATTAAAATGAATAAAGCTATAATTTAACTTGCTCGAGCATGCGGTGCTTGGCCGTTCAAGAAATAATGTTCTGAGATGATACATTGAAATATGCATAAAAGATTTCCTTTTAGTCTTAATTTTTTTGCTTTGTATTAAATTGTATTTTCTTCTGTGTTTTTAATTTTCCTATTTAGATGTCTTTCCTGAAAAAAAAAAACGATTTTACAAAAAAAAAAAAACACACACAAAAGAAATTTTTTTCATAACTAACTACAGTATTAGAGCCATTTTCTATTCAATCTCTAGCTGACAATATCATAGAGCGTCGTCTCAGATCCGATATCTACATGCTAAAACTGAATGTATGCCAAAAATATAATAAATGGTGCTGAAACTTCAAAATGAATGTTATACGATTTCAGATTGTTAGAATAACATTAAACTGAGTGGATTCATTATGTTTTTACTTAAAGTATCAATTTTTATCTAAGTAAGACTGAAAAATATTCATATTGTTAAGAATTATTCACCGGCGGGTACGTTTGTGTATTGGATGTGTCTGGTGTGAGGACACAATAGCAGGCTTTGGCAGATAACAACGACGTTTATTTACACGACACAGAAAGATGACGAATACACCGAAGACAAATGCATACGCTCCTCACCACGCTGGCTCTGCTTCGGACTATTCCGTTCGTAGTTTTGCTATCAACTCGGTGACTCATTACTTGCTTTCGGATCTAACTCCACGTCAAGTCCAATTTATTTCCTCCGTTCAACTTAATTCTCTTACACAATTCGCCTCTCAATGAAATGAAATGATGGATTCCCGGGGTGCCTAGCCCCGATAGAGGCTTATCCCCAAACTTGGAGAGATGCTGAGCGGCATGGCTTTTCGCACTTAACGTGGCTCTCTGCGACTGGCATCTGAATGGTACAGGGATATGACATGTTTATCGGAGCACTTAGTCCCAGGCAAGGGGCTTAAACCTCCGTTAGATGGCAAGCTTTAGGAAAAAAACCTAACAATCAATAAATGTCGTGATCTTCTTCGAAAAAGTCTAGGAATGTACAAGAGTAAGAATATCAGCATCTGAATGGGGCTGGGACAAGAGAAGCTGTTTATATAGTGTTAGACAGGTTGCAGGGTGGGTGAGGTGGTGAGCGTCAGGACTCATTCTGATTGGTTCCTATGAGTGGTGGGTGTGGATTATACTTCCGTCAAGTTGAGAAAAATTTTAATGCTATTGTTAAGATTTGTGATTTAATTCAGGAGGGAATGGATAAAATATGTAATTAAACAGATACAGTTTATTTTCGTTAAGAATATTTCTGGGCCTTCTGGTTTAAAGATTTGGTGGGGGGTATTTAGGAATGTTTTTAACAGCATTATTTTCAACTTTTTCCATATTCAGATAGAAGTTTTTGGTTATTTTTTAGATGAAGATTTTAAGAGTCGGATGATCTAAAGCCTTATACATGTTTGAGCTGGGCATGAACCATCTCATGTGACAGATATTGTGAATAATATTGTTTTGAAAATTTTCTAAGATTTTAAAATTAGTGATCGGAGCAATTCATCTTTCAAATTGAGGCTGCAGGGTGTTTATAGCCCTCCATAGGCGTGCCAAGATCCTTGTAGGCCATTCAGGGTGCATCTCGATTTGTATTGGATAGATCGTGAAAATTCTCAATGTTTCTTGTAATTTTTTCCATTTTGTCTCCGAAATTGTCAAACTCCACGCCAAGTTGCCAAATTGTCGCTAGGTTTGTCGCTAATCTTTGAAATTACTGAATTGGCATCCATTATAAATTATTGTAATTCGATCATTTCGGGATGCCACTGTTCGCGCTGGGAAGCAAAATTACAGGCTCGTAACACTCTGATATCAGGATTTGATTTGTATCGAAATATTTTCTCCAATCAATAAAACACAATTTTACAAGAAATAAATGCCAAGTAAACTTGGACTTTAGATATTAGTAGATAATATGAAATTAAAGGGTTCAAATGTAGTTGAATAAAATATTACTAATCTATTTCAAGACAATAAAATGTGTTTTTCCCTCTTAATGTCTTAATATGAATTTTCTTAGCGATGGTGTAACATGTTAATGCATATGTCATGTTATTAACTCGTATTATTGCGTTCAAATGAAATGAAAATAAATGTTTTCATTACAAAATAGTTTAAACACAAGTAAAAACAAAAAAGAATTAATCTTATATTCATTGCATGAATTAACTTAATATCAGTCTTCTAAGAAATCAGAGATCTTATCTCGTAAATCATAAATTAATGGTATTTTAAAAACTATAACTGCCTTTGAAATTGATGGGCTATATCATTTTATAACTTTGAAACATAACTTTTATTTTTCTAAGGAAAGTAAAAATATATTTATAAAAAAAGTTTTATTGCTATTGATCTGAATATAATTAGCCTTCCAGAAGGAAATAAATATTATCGTCATAGAGAGAGTTAAGTTTTCTGCAAAATTATTACTCCCGAGATTTATAAATCTGACAAGTTGTGGTTTTGTTATTCCACTCACCGTAAAGTTTTCTGTTTCTTTATTTAATTTACTTCGAATATGTTTATGGCTATTGCCTTGCAGACAGTATTTGGTAATTAAAATCTATTTTTTCTTGATAGTTACTCAAGGTACCTGAAATAGTTACCCAAACGCAGCTTTTGCTTCCCTGAATGCCTTATACACACACACAAGAAAAAAAAAGATTTATCTAATTGTACTAAAGATTTTTATTCGCTTTCATTTCTATGTAAATTAATCGAATATATTTTTAGTTTTCCAAAAACAAAAATAAAAAGTTTCAAAATCCTTAAAAGCAATTCAATTTCGAGATTTTTATTTCTTTACCCATATTGAAAAATCTATATTTAGCTTTATATATATCTCAGTTTTTTTTCGAAAAAAAGGATAAAAAATGCATCAAGCTCAAATGGTGAATACAGATACATGGTTTAGCATTTCAAAATTCTCATTTGTTTTACTAATTTTAGTTGAAATTTGTTATTGGAAATCTGTCCTCCTAAACAGTCATCGGCCCAAGAACCTCCCCTCTCCCTTCCCCCACAGAAAAAACGAATGTAATTTGGCATATATTTGTACATATACGTCTTGTCGAAATGTTTTTTTGGACATCCAAATAAATTTGGCTACAATCGAAACGAAATAAAAGTGTTTGTCTATCATAGCCGGAAATATAATAACTATTGTGACTGGTTTTAATACATTATTTATTATGTCAATTTGTCCTCTCTCTCTCTCTCTCTCTCTCTCTCTCTCTCTCTCTCTCTCTCTCTATATATATATATATATATATATATATATATATATATATGTGTGTGTGTGTGTGTGTGTGTGTGTGTGTGTGTGTACACACATAAAGTATTCATATTTGCTTCTGGGATAATTAAATTCGTATATAATTCTTTCCTACATGCAAGAATTACATATGATTTTTTATGATATTATATGATTTTATTCATGATATATATTTAAATTATTTTATATATGATATTTATATGATTTTACCCTGATGAGTTAAAATCTGCATTTTAATTCAAATTTTCAGTTCCTATTATTTAGGATAATGGCGCATTTTCTAAAATAACGTCAACTTAACACCGTGTGGTTTTTAAACGGAAAATTAAAATGAAATCCGTTAACTGTGAACAATGTAAAGAGGTCATATATACATTATATCATTGAGTAGCAATATATTTGGAATTTCCGAATCTTGAGTCTCCTGTGTGATCAGGCGTTTCATGAAAAGTACCCGCTTATAAAATATGCTGATCATAAACAGACAAGTAACTTGAAATCCACTGATAATGAACTTTTTCATGCCTCAGCACATTTAGTACTCCGTGTGGAATATTCTATTTTTTTTTACTAGGCCAACACTTTTTAATGAATTTTTTTGGTTAACCGAGGGTTTATGTCTTAATTAAGAGCCAAGGATCTTTAAACATTTTATTCTTTTCAGAATATATCATCGTATATTGTCAGTCAAGTTTTTTTTTAAAGATTACGCAGCGTCATTTTACGGTAGCTTTTTTATTAAGCCTGTTTTTTTCCTCTTTTCCTTAAAAAATTAATACAAAACATCAATAACTATTGAAACAATTTAAAGGTTTTATTGAATGAAATGTAAGAATGACTCAATACGTACAGGATGGTTATGATTAAAATGATTTCATGCCATTCTAACTTGAATCTTTTCTGTTCAATATATTTCAGAGAGAAAACCATAAAAAAATGTTTTAGTTTTTTTAGATCACTATTTGGAAGCTTTCATGCATTGTTGAAAGATCATAATGCGAATCGTCATTGTTTAATAAATGCCAATAATCAATGCCATAAAGGCATTCATCATCTTGCTTCGGGGAAGGAAGATCGTACTTCATTGATCAAATTGTTTCAAAAGAGCTTCATTAATGGTTTAGTGGTCGAGCGGAAATATACCTGAAATGCTTGGGAAATGAGCCTATTGTAATGACTTGATCCTGATCGATCAAATAAAATGGTAACGTTTTAAACACAAAGGTTTTATTTACAGCTTTATACAATGACAAAAACGACAACACGTCCTCTAGATTAAATGCTGATAAATGTTTAAAACTGGATTGTCAGTTCGACACCTATGACGAGGATTCACAAGCTGTCCTCGTATCCGGTTGCTGCCTGTAGCTCCAGAAATCTACGGATTACTTCCTGTATATCTTTCCAACAAACTCGAGATCATGTGGTATATCTTCAACTTCAGCATTGTTCACAGCCCGTCTCGTTGTCGTATCCGCTCTCGTCCAGATCAGCTGGTCCCGCCTCCGCCGGACCAGCTTGTCGACCTCTACCGGATCAGCTGGTCTCCTCTCCCATCAGCTTCTCATACGTCCATTTTAACAATGGTGAAACTCCCCCTCTCAGGCTCGCATTGGCGCGCTGGAGATGCCGATTGTCCAATCATTTTTCAGGAATACTCCCAATGGCACGCCGTCATGTCGTGGGAATATTCTTAAAACATCCACCCCTTAACAGAACCTTCACAACACTCCTATAGTGGCATCTGGAGGTTTTAGCACTTCTTTCTTCAATGGGGCGTAAAACGCATATGCTGTTCATTATTGGAACTTTATCCCAGTTTGGGTGGTCCATAGAAGAAATAGCCCCATCTGGTGTTTCGACAAGGTTTGATTCTTCAATGGGTCGTCAGAGTGTGTGTTCCATTATTTGTCTCCATTCAAGTCCGAGCAAGCACTAAAAGGGAGAAACACAATATGCAACAAAGGATGAATAGTCTCACCACTGGCTAGAAGTGGCATTGTTTGAACATGTGTCTCTTCCAAAAGGAGACCAGGTGACAACTTCTTTACACAAAGTAGAAGAAATGATGGAAAAAGTTTAGTACAAAATGAAATTATGGAATTGGATATATTGCCAGGAAGAAGAAGGGTAAAAATTTGAATTTTTGAAGATTTCGCTAGTGATGTGATTTAAAGATTATGTGATTCTCCATGTGATAAGTGGTTGAACAATGTAACGAAACCTGCTTTTTTCTTGGACTAGGGAAAAAGAGATCCTGTGAATCGCTTTAAAGTAGAATATGCAGAAGATTCACCAGGTGAACAAAGCTACTTTTCAAAATCTGAAGTGATAGAGTCTACACACGTCTATGGTCCCACATCATGCTAATTGCATAAGCACTTTACTCTCACAGAGACACCACAGCATGAACAGCTCCTTGCTGGCATGTGTGATCCATGGTTTCATTCGTTTTATCCACATCCATAAACAGCCATTCACCCGATACACTTGGAAACGTGATTCCTCAGACCAGACAATGTTTTTCCAATCATTAAGAGCCCATTGACAGTGTTAGAGAGCCCAAGTAGTGTGCAGAGCTATGTGCCACCGACTCACCAATGGTACGCGAGAGGACTTTAGGCTTCAGAAGCGTATATCAATTACCTAAGTCGCATAATGCGTACACTGACACTTGTTGAGGGGGCTACATTCAAATCCAAAGCAATATGAGGAAATGTTGAACGTCTATCTCACGTAACGGTTCTTTTCAGACATCGGGGTCCGGTTCTATGAAGGCCTTTTTCAAACAGCCCCACTGTCGGAGATTTGAAGTTTTACAGGGAACCTGGTATTCGCGGTACACCCTGGAAATTGTCGTATGCGAAATCAAAATTTCATTTCTACTATGGAAATACTGTGCTCCCTCTCTCCTGTGCCTTCGATTAGTCACCATTAAAATCACTTAAATCTTGACAACCTGCCCTTATAACAGCGAGAATCGATGTAATAGCCTCCTCAGACACCTGTTGTCCTATATATGCAATGTCGACTGCATCGCGCTACGCTTATTGGTTGCATTATTTGCATATGGAGTGACTTGCTATACTAGCTTTTCTGGCTCTTCAGTGCATGTCTACCATTTCTTTAATACCGTAAATCCTTTGGGTGTGGAAATGGTATTACCGGAGACCTGGTATTCGTGGTACACCCTAAAAATGGTCGGTTGAGGAATCCAAATTTCTTCTTTACTTCGAAAGCGATGTTATCCATCTCACGTGGACCTTAAATTAATCACCGCTAAAAATCACTTCAATCTTGATGACATCTATTATAACAGCAAGAATCGATGTAATAGCCTCCTCAGACACCTGTTGTCTTACATACGCACTTTAGATTGCTTCGCGTTACGCTGATTCGTTGAACATTTCCGTTATTTGCTTATGGAGTGACTTGCTATACCAGTTTTACTAGCTCTGCGGTATATATCTACGTTTTCTTTAATATTGTGAATTTATTGGGTATGAGAATGGTATTAGTGCTACATTCGAAAAATTGAAGCTAACTTATTTGTTGTTAAGAAAGAAATGAAAAATTACAATTTCTGCTGTGGCAGCATTTTTAATTTTCCCCCTAAAAGATATTAATTAATCATCAACTTTCAATTATTTGAGACATTTCATGGGAAAATTTAAATTTATGTTAAAAATTTATTCTCAGTCAAACCTTTTATCGAATAATGCACAGTATTAAGATTAATGTCGCGGTAATTAAAAACTTAAAAATTTTAAATATTTAGCCGTTATATTAGTTTAAATATCTAAGCAATATGCATAAAAAGAGCGAAAATGCTGCGAAATATTTTCTCAGACTAATGGGAGAAACTCTCGTTTCAATAATAATAAAATAAGAGCGTTAACTGCGTGTTTATATAAAATTCAATTCCTGTCTTATAATAATTAATTAGAAATTCAGTCAAATTTCCTCACATCTTTCAATTTGATCATAATATATTGAAATTTCTATTCACGTAAATTTTATAAAAATTATGTGTATTCATATATAAATTTTATAACCTTATCTACTAAATTAAATTAAATACAAAAATGCACTAATTAGAAAATTGTTCAAGTTAACAAGAAACCCTGATATGAAGTTATTATTTCCTCATTAAATTTTATCGATTAAATTACTTAAATTTCTTTGAAAAGTAAATGAGTTTAGGTTACAGTGGCGCAACTCATATATTTATTATTTATAGTAAATGAGTTATTTTAAAGTATACTTTGTTGTTGGGAAAAATTATGTAATATTTTCAATTTAAGGGACTTTTTCCAAATGGAAGAAAAGGGGCTGAATTCAAATAAATTTATGCAAATATGTTTTCTTAGTAAAAGAAACATACTTTACAGCAATTTTAGATAATATATTGCAAGTTAATTTAAAGGGAATCAAATTAAGTTAATATACAAATGACAATTTTTAAATGTAGAATATAATTTTAAAAAAAGATTTTCATTTTAATAAATTGGGCTATATCAAAATTTGTGCAATTTGGCTTTTACATAATGTTATGAAGATATTGTTACGTTTTTAGCGTATCGGGTTCGGATTGAATGGACTTCAGTTGGGGACAGCACAAACAAATTTATTTACAGCTATTTACAGTTATTTACAGGATAATTGATAAAGTAGAAATTTTAGATAAACACAATCCAGCAGTCAACAGACAATTACAGCGTAAATTCAAGTCTTACGCACGATAAAAACAGACTACAAAACAGCTATCGTATAGCACAGCAACAGTAAATCGCAGCGAGCTCAATAACACAGCGTTAACAGCAAACGCAAACACAGCTCACAAATCCTTTAGTCCAGCGAGACGCTTTTTATTTCAGAGCCAACTCTCAACTAACTCACTCACTTAATTGAAATTGAGTGAGGTACCTAGCCCCGCAGGGGCTTACCCTCAAGCGTAGCAGGTGTTGATGGCAGCGTGGCTTGCGACTGACTGACTTAGACTGGAAAGTAGCTTGGTGCTCCCAGTAAGTTGGGGGCGTGGCGAGAGAGAGAAACAGAATTGTAATTGGCTGTGCGATTTGACTATAAAAGGTTTGAGCTAGAAAATTTTTAAACAGTTTATGGAGCAGAGGGCTTGCAGATAGCATTAAGGAGAATAAGAATTTTTGCTGTAGGGTCGGGATTACTCCGCATTTCTTTGGCGGCTTTAATTAAATTGGGGAATATCTGAAAGAGATTTTTAATTTCGTTGAATGCA
This sequence comes from Argiope argentata, assembly GCA_026289955.1. Classification (NCBI taxonomy): domain Eukaryota; kingdom Metazoa; phylum Arthropoda; class Arachnida; order Araneae; family Araneidae; genus Argiope; species Argiope argentata. The sequence goes on from JAOUZG010022297.1 coordinate 505,032, forward strand.
TTAATCATATCACTTAAGTCTTCATTTACAAGAGGAGGAATTTGAGACGGGATGAATTGATCTGTGGGTTCATGCTGGGGAAGATTGGTTTTGAGAGAGCTGGCATAAGAGAGATTTTCTTGCCGAATTTTAGAGGAAAAGTAGTTCGCTCTATTTTGCCTAGAAGAAGTAATTTTGGGGAACTTGGGGCATCCTCTATACGCGGCGGTATGCCCCAGCTGTTCGCAGTTAATACACCTGGATGTCTCAATTCTTTCTTTTTGAATACAGTTACGGGTGATATGTGCATCTCCACATTTGAGGCAGCGCGGCTGCATACAGCAATTTACGGCAGTGTGTCCAAATAGATTACAATTGAAACACTGGGATACGGAAAACCGTCCCCGGTAGTTTTCAACCATAATCTTTAGGTAACCAATTTCAGTAACCTTGAAAATTTCGTCTACTACATCATTTTTATTTAATTCAATTAAATATATGGGCAGGGGCTTCCTAGTTTTATATTGCGTTAATCTAGTGATTTTATTTACGGCAAAACCGCGGTCGTTTAAGTCAAGTTTAATTAGTTCAGTTTCAAAATCAATAGGTAGCCC